>JAJQQW010001364.1:0-14874 GCA_025583905.1 Ia io
AAAAAAAGGGGGAAAAAAAAAAAAAAAAAAAACCCCCTTTTGTTCCCCCCCCAGAATTTTTTTAAAAAAAAAAAAATCTTTTTTTTCCCCCTTTCTCCCCCCCCTGTTTTTTTTTTTCCCCCCCCCTTTTTTTTCCCCCCCCCCCCCCCCCCCCTTCCCCCTTTTTTTTTTTTCCTTTTTCCTTTTTTCCCCCCCCCCTTTTCCCCCCCAAAAAAAAAAATTTTCCCCCCCCCCTTTCCCCCCCCCCCCCCCACCCCCCCCCCCCCCACCCCACCCAACCACCAACACCCCCCCCCCAACAAACCCCCCCCCCCCCCCCCCCCCCCAAAAAAAACCCCCACAAAACCCCCCCCCCCCCCCCCCCCAACCCCCCCCCCCCTCCCCCCCCCCAATTTTTTTCTTTTTAAAAAAATTTTTTTCCCCCCCCCTTTCCCCCCCCCCCCCCCACCCCCCCCCCCCCCCCCCCCCCACCCCCCCCCCCCCCCCCCCCCCCCCCCCCCCCCCCCCCCCCCCCCCCCCCCCCCCCCCCCCCAAAAAACCCCCCCCCTCCCCCCCCCCCCCCCCCCCCAACCCCCCCCCCCCCCTTTTTTTCACCCCCCCACCCCCCCCCCCCCCCCCCACCCCCCCCCCCCCCCCCCCCCCCCCCCCCCCCCCCCCCCCCCCCCCCCCCCCCCCCCCCCCCCCTGGGAAAAAAAAAAAAAAACCCCAAAAAAAAAAAAAAAAAAAAAACCCCCCCCCCCCCCCCCCCCCCCCCCCCCCCCCCCCCCCCCATCCCCCAAAACCCCCCCCCCCCCCCCCCCCCCCCCCCCCCCCCCCCCCCCCCCCCCCCCCCCCCCCCCCCCCCCCCCCCCCCCCCCCCCAACCCCCCCCCCCCCCCCCAAAATTCCCCCCCCCCCCCCCCCCCCCCCCCCCCCCCCCCCCCCCCCCCCCCCCCCCCCCCCCCCCCCCCCCCCCCCCCCCCCCCCCCCCCCCCCCCCCCCCCCCCCCCCCCCCCCCCCCCCCCCCCCCCCCCCCCCCCCCCCCCCCCCCCCCCCCCCCCCCCCCCCCCCCCCCCCCCCCCCCCCCCCCCCCCCCCCCCCCCCCCCCCCCCCCCCCCCCCCCCCCCCCCCCCCCCCCCCCCCCCCCCCCCCCCCCCCCCCCCCCCCCCCCCCCCCCCCCCCCCCCCCCCCCCCCCCCCCCCCCCCCCCCCCCCCCCCCCCCCCCCCCCCCCCCCCCCCCCCCCCCCCCCCCCCCCCCCCCCCCCCCCCCCCCCCCCCCCCCCCCCCCCCCCCCCCCCCCCCCCCCCCCCCCCCCCCCCCCCCCCCCCCCCCCCCCCCCCCCCCCCCCCCCCCCCCCCCCCCCCCCCCCCCCCCCCCCCCCCCCCCCCCCCCCCCCCCCCCCCCCCCCCCCCCCCCCCCCCCCCCCCCCCCCCCCCCCCCCCCCCCCCCCCCCCCCCCCCCCCCCCCCCCCCCCCCCCCCCCCCCCCCCCCCCCCCCCCCCCCCCCCCCCCCCCCCCCCCCCCCCCCCCCCCCCCCCCCCCCCCCCCCCCCCCCCCCCCCCCCCCCCCCCCCCCCCCCCCCCCCCCCCCCCCCCCCCCCCCCCCCCCCCCCCCCCCCCCCCCCCCCCCCCCCCCCCCCCCCCCCCCCCCCCCCCCCCCCCCCCCCCCCCCCCCCCCCCCCCCCCCCCCCCCCCCCCCCCCCCCCCCCCCCCCCCCCCCCCCCCCCCCCCCCCCCCCCCCCCCCCCCCCCCCCCCCCCCCCCCCCCCCCCCCCCCCCCCCCCCCCCCCCCCCCCCCCCCCCCCCCCCCCCCCCCCCCCCCCCCCCCCCCCCCCCCCCCCCCCCCCCCCCCCCCCCCCCCCCCCCCCCCCCCCCCCCCCCCCCCCCCCCCCCCCCCCCCCCCCCCCCCCCCCCCCCCCCCCCCCCCCCCCCCCCCCCCCCCCCCCCCCCCCCCCCCCCCCCCCCCCCCCCCCCCCCCCCCCCCCCCCCCCCCCCCCCCCCCCCCCCCCCCCCCCCCCCCCCCCCCCCCCCCCCCCCCCCCCCCCCCCCCCCCCCCCCCCCCCCCCCCCCCCCCCCCCCCCCCCCCCCCCCCCCCCCCCCCCCCCCCCCCCCCCCCCCCCCCCCCCCCCCCCCCCCCCCCCCCCCCCCCCCCCCCCCCCCCCCCCCCCCCCCCCCCCCCCCCCCCCCCCCCCCCCCCCCCCCCCCCCCCCCCCCCCCCCCCCCCCCCCCCCCCCCCCCCCCCCCCCCCCCCCCCCCCCCCCCCCCCCCCCCCCCCCCCCCCCCCCCCCCCCCCCCCCCCCCCCCCCCCCCCCCCCCCCCCCCCCCCCCCCCCCCCCCCCCCCCCCCCCCCCCCCCCCCCCCCCCCCCCCCCCCCCCCCCCCCCCCCCCCCCCCCCCCCCCCCCCCCCCCCCCCCCCCCCCCCCCCCCCCCCCCCCCCCCCCCCCCCCCCCCCCCCCCCCCCCCCCCCCCCCCCCCCCCCCCCCCCCCCCCCCCCCCCCCCCCCCCCCCCCCCCCCCCCCCCCCCCCCCCCCCCCCCCCCCCCCCCCCCCCCCCCCCCCCCCCCCCCCCCCCCCCCCCCCCCCCCCCCCCCCCCCCCCCCCCCCCCCCCCCCCCCCCCCCCCCCCCCCCCCCCCCCCCCCCCCCCCCCCCCCCCCCCCCCCCCCCCCCCCCCCCCCCCCCCCCCCCCCCCCCCCCCCCCCCCCCCCCCCCCCCCCCCCCCCCCCCCCCCCCCCCCCCCCCCCCCCCCCCCCCCCCCCCCCCCCCCCCCCCCCCCCCCCCCCCCCCCCCCCCCCCCCCCCCCCCCCCCCCCCCCCCCCCCCCCCCCCCCCCCCCCCCCCCCCCCCCCCCCCCCCCCCCCCCCCCCCCCCCCCCCCCCCCCCCCCCCCCCCCCCCCCCCCCCCCCCCCCCCCCCCCCCCCCCCCCCCCCCCCCCCCCCCCCCCCCCCCCCCCCCCCCCCCCCCCCCCCCCCCCCCCCCCCCCCCCCCCCCCCCCCCCCCCCCCCCCCCCCCCCCCCCCCCCCCCCCCCCCCCCCCCCCCCCCCCCCCCCCCCCCCCCCCCCCCCCCCCCCCCCCCCCCCCCCCCCCCCCCCCCCCCCCCCCCCCCCCCCCCCCCCCCCCCCCCCCCCCCCCCCCCCCCCCCCCCCCCCCCCCCCCCCCCCCCCCCCCCCCCCCCCCCCCCCCCCCCCCCCCCCCCCCCCCCCCCCCCCCCCCCCCCCCCCCCCCCCCCCCCCCCCCCCCCCCCCCCCCCCCCCCCCCCCCCCCCCCCCCCCCCCCCCCCCCCCCCCCCCCCCCCCCCCCCCCCCCCCCCCCCCCCCCCCCCCCCCCCCCCCCCCCCCCCCCCCCCCCCCCCCCCCCCCCCCCCCCCCCCCCCCCCCCCCCCCCCCCCCCCCCCCCCCCCCCCCCCCCCCCCCCCCCCCCCCCCCCCCCCCCCCCCCCCCCCCCCCCCCCCCCCCCCCCCCCCCCCCCCCCCCCCCCCCCCCCCCCCCCCCCCCCCCCCCCCCCCCCCCCCCCCCCCCCCCCCCCCCCCCCCCCCCCCCCCCCCCCCCCCCCCCCCCCCCCCCCCCCCCCCCCCCCCCCCCCCCCCCCCCCCCCCCCCCCCCCCCCCCCCCCCCCCCCCCCCCCCCCCCCCCCCCCCCCCCCCCCCCCCCCCCCCCCCCCCCCCCCCCCCCCCCCCCCCCCCCCCCCCCCCCCCCCCCCCCCCCCCCCCCCCCCCCCCCCCCCCCCCCCCCCCCCCCCCCCCCCCCCCCCCCCCCCCCCCCCCCCCCCCCCCCCCCCCCCCCCCCCCCCCCCCCCCCCCCCCCCCCCCCCCCCCCCCCCCCCCCCCCCCCCCCCCCCCCCCCCCCCCCCCCCCCCCCCCCCCCCCCCCCCCCCCCCCCCCCCCCCCCCCCCCCCCCCCCCCCCCCCCCCCCCCCCCCCCCCCCCCCCCCCCCCCCCCCCCCCCCCCCCCCCCCCCCCCCCCCCCCCCCCCCCCCCCCCCCCCCCCCCCCCCCCCCCCCCCCCCCCCCCCCCCCCCCCCCCCCCCCCCCCCCCCCCCCCCCCCCCCCCCCCCCCCCCCCCCCCCCCCCCCCCCCCCCCCCCCCCCCCCCCCCCCCCCCCCCCCCCCCCCCCCCCCCCCCCCCCCCCCCCCCCCCCCCCCCCCCCCCCCCCCCCCCCCCCCCCCCCCCCCCCCCCCCCCCCCCCCCCCCCCCCCCCCCCCCCCCCCCCCCCCCCCCCCCCCCCCCCCCCCCCCCCCCCCCCCCCCCCCCCCCCCCCCCCCCCCCCCCCCCCCCCCCCCCCCCCCCCCCCCCCCCCCCCCCCCCCCCCCCCCCCCCCCCCCCCCCCCCCCCCCCCCCCCCCCCCCCCCCCCCCCCCCCCCCCCCCCCCCCCCCCCCCCCCCCCCCCCCCCCCCCCCCCCCCCCCCCCCCCCCCCCCCCCCCCCCCCCCCCCCCCCCCCCCCCCCCCCCCCCCCCCCCCCCCCCCCCCCCCCCCCCCCCCCCCCCCCCCCCCCCCCCCCCCCCCCCCCCCCCCCCCCCCCCCCCCCCCCCCCCCCCCCCCCCCCCCCCCCCCCCCCCCCCCCCCCCCCCCCCCCCCCCCCCCCCCCCCCCCCCCCCCCCCCCCCCCCCCCCCCCCCCCCCCCCCCCCCCCCCCCCCCCCCCCCCCCCCCCCCCCCCCCCCCCCCCCCCCCCCCCCCCCCCCCCCCCCCCCCCCCCCCCCCCCCCCCCCCCCCCCCCCCCCCCCCCCCCCCCCCCCCCCCCCCCCCCCCCCCCCCCCCCCCCCCCCCCCCCCCCCCCCCCCCCCCCCCCCCCCCCCCCCCCCCCCCCCCCCCCCCCCCCCCCCCCCCCCCCCCCCCCCCCCCCCCCCCCCCCCCCCCCCCCCCCCCCCCCCCCCCCCCCCCCCCCCCCCCCCCCCCCCCCCCCCCCCCCCCCCCCCCCCCCCCCCCCCCCCCCCCCCCCCCCCCCCCCCCCCCCCCCCCCCCCCCCCCCCCCCCCCCCCCCCCCCCCCCCCCCCCCCCCCCCCCCCCCCCCCCCCCCCCCCCCCCCCCCCCCCCCCCCCCCCCCCCCCCCCCCCCCCCCCCCCCCCCCCCCCCCCCCCCCCCCCCCCCCCCCCCCCCCCCCCCCCCCCCCCCCCCCCCCCCCCCCCCCCCCCCCCCCCCCCCCCCCCCCCCCCCCCCCCCCCCCCCCCCCCCCCCCCCCCCCCCCCCCCCCCCCCCCCCCCCCCCCCCCCCCCCCCCCCCCCCCCCCCCCCCCCCCCCCCCCCCCCCCCCCCCCCCCCCCCCCCCCCCCCCCCCCCCCCCCCCCCCCCCCCCCCCCCCCCCCCCCCCCCCCCCCCCCCCCCCCCCCCCCCCCCCCCCCCCCCCCCCCCCCCCCCCCCCCCCCCCCCCCCCCCCCCCCCCCCCCCCCCCCCCCCCCCCCCCCCCCCCCCCCCCCCCCCCCCCCCCCCCCCCCCCCCCCCCCCCCCCCCCCCCCCCCCCCCCCCCCCCCCCCCCCCCCCCCCCCCCCCCCCCCCCCCCCCCCCCCCCCCCCCCCCCCCCCCCCCCCCCCCCCCCCCCCCCCCCCCCCCCCCCCCCCCCCCCCCCCCCCCCCCCCCCCCCCCCCCCCCCCCCCCCCCCCCCCCCCCCCCCCCCCCCCCCCCCCCCCCCCCCCCCCCCCCCCCCCCCCCCCCCCCCCCCCCCCCCCCCCCCCCCCCCCCCCCCCCCCCCCCCCCCCCCCCCCCCCCCCCCCCCCCCCCCCCCCCCCCCCCCCCCCCCCCCCCCCCCCCCCCCCCCCCCCCCCCCCCCCCCCCCCCCCCCCCCCCCCCCCCCCCCCCCCCCCCCCCCCCCCCCCCCCCCCCCCCCCCCCCCCCCCCCCCCCCCCCCCCCCCCCCCCCCCCCCCCCCCCCCCCCCCCCCCCCCCCCCCCCCCCCCCCCCCCCCCCCCCCCCCCCCCCCCCCCCCCCCCCCCCCCCCCCCCCCCCCCCCCCCCCCCCCCCCCCCCCCCCCCCCCCCCCCCCCCCCCCCCCCCCCCCCCCCCCCCCCCCCCCCCCCCCCCCCCCCCCCCCCCCCCCCCCCCCCCCCCCCCCCCCCCCCCCCCCCCCCCCCCCCCCCCCCCCCCCCCCCCCCCCCCCCCCCCCCCCCCCCCCCCCCCCCCCCCCCCCCCCCCCCCCCCCCCCCCCCCCCCCCCCCCCCCCCCCCCCCCCCCCCCCCCCCCCCCCCCCCCCCCCCCCCCCCCCCCCCCCCCCCCCCCCCCCCCCCCCCCCCCCCCCCCCCCCCCCCCCCCCCCCCCCCCCCCCCCCCCCCCCCCCCCCCCCCCCCCCCCCCCCCCCCCCCCCCCCCCCCCCCCCCCCCCCCCCCCCCCCCCCCCCCCCCCCCCCCCCCCCCCCCCCCCCCCCCCCCCCCCCCCCCCCCCCCCCCCCCCCCCCCCCCCCCCCCCCCCCCCCCCCCCCCCCCCCCCCCCCCCCCCCCCCCCCCCCCCCCCCCCCCCCCCCCCCCCCCCCCCCCCCCCCCCCCCCCCCCCCCCCCCCCCCCCCCCCCCCCCCCCCCCCCCCCCCCCCCCCCCCCCCCCCCCCCCCCCCCCCCCCCCCCCCCCCCCCCCCCCCCCCCCCCCCCCCCCCCCCCCCCCCCCCCCCCCCCCCCCCCCCCCCCCCCCCCCCCCCCCCCCCCCCCCCCCCCCCCCCCCCCCCCCCCCCCCCCCCCCCCCCCCCCCCCCCCCCCCCCCCCCCCCCCCCCCCCCCCCCCCCCCCCCCCCCCCCCCCCCCCCCCCCCCCCCCCCCCCCCCCCCCCCCCCCCCCCCCCCCCCCCCCCCCCCCCCCCCCCCCCCCCCCCCCCCCCCCCCCCCCCCCCCCCCCCCCCCCCCCCCCCCCCCCCCCCCCCCCCCCCCCCCCCCCCCCCCCCCCCCCCCCCCCCCCCCCCCCCCCCCCCCCCCCCCCCCCCCCCCCCCCCCCCCCCCCCCCCCCCCCCCCCCCCCCCCCCCCCCCCCCCCCCCCCCCCCCCCCCCCCCCCCCCCCCCCCCCCCCCCCCCCCCCCCCCCCCCCCCCCCCCCCCCCCCCCCCCCCCCCCCCCCCCCCCCCCCCCCCCCCCCCCCCCCCCCCCCCCCCCCCCCCCCCCCCCCCCCCCCCCCCCCCCCCCCCCCCCCCCCCCCCCCCCCCCCCCCCCCCCCCCCCCCCCCCCCCCCCCCCCCCCCCCCCCCCCCCCCCCCCCCCCCCCCCCCCCCCCCCCCCCCCCCCCCCCCCCCCCCCCCCCCCCCCCCCCCCCCCCCCCCCCCCCCCCCCCCCCCCCCCCCCCCCCCCCCCCCCCCCCCCCCCCCCCCCCCCCCCCCCCCCCCCCCCCCCCCCCCCCCCCCCCCCCCCCCCCCCCCCCCCCCCCCCCCCCCCCCCCCCCCCCCCCCCCCCCCCCCCCCCCCCCCCCCCCCCCCCCCCCCCCCCCCCCCCCCCCCCCCCCCCCCCCCCCCCCCCCCCCCCCCCCCCCCCCCCCCCCCCCCCCCCCCCCCCCCCCCCCCCCCCCCCCCCCCCCCCCCCCCCCCCCCCCCCCCCCCCCCCCCCCCCCCCCCCCCCCCCCCCCCCCCCCCCCCCCCCCCCCCCCCCCCCCCCCCCCCCCCCCCCCCCCCCCCCCCCCCCCCCCCCCCCCCCCCCCCCCCCCCCCCCCCCCCCCCCCCCCCCCCCCCCCCCCCCCCCCCCCCCCCCCCCCCCCCCCCCCCCCCCCCCCCCCCCCCCCCCCCCCCCCCCCCCCCCCCCCCCCCCCCCCCCCCCCCCCCCCCCCCCCCCCCCCCCCCCCCCCCCCCCCCCCCCCCCCCCCCCCCCCCCCCCCCCCCCCCCCCCCCCCCCCCCCCCCCCCCCCCCCCCCCCCCCCCCCCCCCCCCCCCCCCCCCCCCCCCCCCCCCCCCCCCCCCCCCCCCCCCCCCCCCCCCCCCCCCCCCCCCCCCCCCCCCCCCCCCCCCCCCCCCCCCCCCCCCCCCCCCCCCCCCCCCCCCCCCCCCCCCCCCCCCCCCCCCCCCCCCCCCCCCCCCCCCCCCCCCCCCCCCCCCCCCCCCCCCCCCCCCCCCCCCCCCCCCCCCCCCCCCCCCCCCCCCCCCCCCCCCCCCCCCCCCCCCCCCCCCCCCCCCCCCCCCCCCCCCCCCCCCCCCCCCCCCCCCCCCCCCCCCCCCCCCCCCCCCCCCCCCCCCCCCCCCCCCCCCCCCCCCCCCCCCCCCCCCCCCCCCCCCCCCCCCCCCCCCCCCCCCCCCCCCCCCCCCCCCCCCCCCCCCCCCCCCCCCCCCCCCCCCCCCCCCCCCCCCCCCCCCCCCCCCCCCCCCCCCCCCCCCCCCCCCCCCCCCCCCCCCCCCCCCCCCCCCCCCCCCCCCCCCCCCCCCCCCCCCCCCCCCCCCCCCCCCCCCCCCCCCCCCCCCCCCCCCCCCCCCCCCCCCCCCCCCCCCCCCCCCCCCCCCCCCCCCCCCCCCCCCCCCCCCCCCCCCCCCCCCCCCCCCCCCCCCCCCCCCCCCCCCCCCCCCCCCCCCCCCCCCCCCCCCCCCCCCCCCCCCCCCCCCCCCCCCCCCCCCCCCCCCCCCCCCCCCCCCCCCCCCCCCCCCCCCCCCCCCCCCCCCCCCCCCCCCCCCCCCCCCCCCCCCCCCCCCCCCCCCCCCCCCCCCCCCCCCCCCCCCCCCCCCCCCCCCCCCCCCCCCCCCCCCCCCCCCCCCCCCCCCCCCCCCCCCCCCCCCCCCCCCCCCCCCCCCCCCCCCCCCCCCCCCCCCCCCCCCCCCCCCCCCCCCCCCCCCCCCCCCCCCCCCCCCCCCCCCCCCCCCCCCCCCCCCCCCCCCCCCCCCCCCCCCCCCCCCCCCCCCCCCCCCCCCCCCCCCCCCCCCCCCCCCCCCCCCCCCCCCCCCCCCCCCCCCCCCCCCCCCCCCCCCCCCCCCCCCCCCCCCCCCCCCCCCCCCCCCCCCCCCCCCCCCCCCCCCCCCCCCCCCCCCCCCCCCCCCCCCCCCCCCCCCCCCCCCCCCCCCCCCCCCCCCCCCCCCCCCCCCCCCCCCCCCCCCCCCCCCCCCCCCCCCCCCCCCCCCCCCCCCCCCCCCCCCCCCCCCCCCCCCCCCCCCCCCCCCCCCCCCCCCCCCCCCCCCCCCCCCCCCCCCCCCCCCCCCCCCCCCCCCCCCCCCCCCCCCCCCCCCCCCCCCCCCCCCCCCCCCCCCCCCCCCCCCCCCCCCCCCCCCCCCCCCCCCCCCCCCCCCCCCCCCCCCCCCCCCCCCCCCCCCCCCCCCCCCCCCCCCCCCCCCCCCCCCCCCCCCCCCCCCCCCCCCCCCCCCCCCCCCCCCCCCCCCCCCCCCCCCCCCCCCCCCCCCCCCCCCCCCCCCCCCCCCCCCCCCCCCCCCCCCCCCCCCCCCCCCCCCCCCCCCCCCCCCCCCCCCCCCCCCCCCCCCCCCCCCCCCCCCCCCCCCCCCCCCCCCCCCCCCCCCCCCCCCCCCCCCCCCCCCCCCCCCCCCCCCCCCCCCCCCCCCCCCCCCCCCCCCCCCCCCCCCCCCCCCCCCCCCCCCCCCCCCCCCCCCCCCCCCCCCCCCCCCCCCCCCCCCCCCCCCCCCCCCCCCCCCCCCCCCCCCCCCCCCCCCCCCCCCCCCCCCCCCCCCCCCCCCCCCCCCCCCCCCCCCCCCCCCCCCCCCCCCCCCCCCCCCCCCCCCCCCCCCCCCCCCCCCCCCCCCCCCCCCCCCCCCCCCCCCCCCCCCCCCCCCCCCCCCCCCCCCCCCCCCCCCCCCCCCCCCCCCCCCCCCCCCCCCCCCCCCCCCCCCCCCCCCCCCCCCCCCCCCCCCCCCCCCCCCCCCCCCCCCCCCCCCCCCCCCCCCCCCCCCCCCCCCCCCCCCCCCCCCCCCCCCCCCCCCCCCCCCCCCCCCCCCCCCCCCCCCCCCCCCCCCCCCCCCCCCCCCCCCCCCCCCCCCCCCCCCCCCCCCCCCCCCCCCCCCCCCCCCCCCCCCCCCCCCCCCCCCCCCCCCCCCCCCCCCCCCCCCCCCCCCCCCCCCCCCCCCCCCCCCCCCCCCCCCCCCCCCCCCCCCCCCCCCCCCCCCCCCCCCCCCCCCCCCCCCCCCCCCCCCCCCCCCCCCCCCCCCCCCCCCCCCCCCCCCCCCCCCCCCCCCCCCCCCCCCCCCCCCCCCCCCCCCCCCCCCCCCCCCCCCCCCCCCCCCCCCCCCCCCCCCCCCCCCCCCCCCCCCCCCCCCCCCCCCCCCCCCCCCCCCCCCCCCCCCCCCCCCCCCCCCCCCCCCCCCCCCCCCCCCCCCCCCCCCCCCCCCCCCCCCCCCCCCCCCCCCCCCCCCCCCCCCCCCCCCCCCCCCCCCCCCCCCCCCCCCCCCCCCCCCCCCCCCCCCCCCCCCCCCCCCCCCCCCCCCCCCCCCCCCCCCCCCCCCCCCCCCCCCCCCCCCCCCCCCCCCCCCCCCCCCCCCCCCCCCCCCCCCCCCCCCCCCCCCCCCCCCCCCCCCCCCCCCCCCCCCCCCCCCCCCCCCCCCCCCCCCCCCCCCCCCCCCCCCCCCCCCCCCCCCCCCCCCCCCCCCCCCCCCCCCCCCCCCCCCCCCCCCCCCCCCCCCCCCCCCCCCCCCCCCCCCCCCCCCCCCCCCCCCCCCCCCCCCCCCCCCCCCCCCCCCCCCCCCCCCCCCCCCCCCCCCCCCCCCCCCCCCCCCCCCCCCCCCCCCCCCCCCCCCCCCCCCCCCCCCCCCCCCCCCCCCCCCCCCCCCCCCCCCCCCCCCCCCCCCCCCCCCCCCCCCCCCCCCCCCCCCCCCCCCCCCCCCCCCCCCCCCCCCCCCCCCCCCCCCCCCCCCCCCCCCCCCCCCCCCCCCCCCCCCCCCCCCCCCCCCCCCCCCCCCCCCCCCCCCCCCCCCCCCCCCCCCCCCCCCCCCCCCCCCCCCCCCCCCCCCCCCCCCCCCCCCCCCCCCCCCCCCCCCCCCCCCCCCCCCCCCCCCCCCCCCCCCCCCCCCCCCCCCCCCCCCCCCCCCCCCCCCCCCCCCCCCCCCCCCCCCCCCCCCCCCCCCCCCCCCCCCCCCCCCCCCCCCCCCCCCCCCCCCCCCCCCCCCCCCCCCCCCCCCCCCCCCCCCCCCCCCCCCCCCCCCCCCCCCCCCCCCCCCCCCCCCCCCCCCCCCCCCCCCCCCCCCCCCCCCCCCCCCCCCCCCCCCCCCCCCCCCCCCCCCCCCCCCCCCCCCCCCCCCCCCCCCCCCCCCCCCCCCCCCCCCCCCCCCCCCCCCCCCCCCCCCCCCCCCCCCCCCCCCCCCCCCCCCCCCCCCCCCCCCCCCCCCCCCCCCCCCCCCCCCCCCCCCCCCCCCCCCCCCCCCCCCCCCCCCCCCCCCCCCCCCCCCCCCCCCCCCCCCCCCCCCCCCCCCCCCCCCCCCCCCCCCCCCCCCCCCCCCCCCCCCCCCCCCCCCCCCCCCCCCCCCCCCCCCCCCCCCCCCCCCCCCCCCCCCCCCCCCCCCCCCCCCCCCCCCCCCCCCCCCCCCCCCCCCCCCCCCCCCCCCCCCCCCCCCCCCCCCCCCCCCCCCCCCCCCCCCCCCCCCCCCCCCCCCCCCCCCCCCCCCCCCCCCCCCCCCCCCCCCCCCCCCCCCCCCCCCCCCCCCCCCCCCCCCCCCCCCCCCCCCCCCCCCCCCCCCCCCCCCCCCCCCCCCCCCCCCCCCCCCCCCCCCCCCCCCCCCCCCCCCCCCCCCCCCCCCCCCCCCCCCCCCCCCCCCCCCCCCCCCCCCCCCCCCCCCCCCCCCCCCCCCCCCCCCCCCCCCCCCCCCCCCCCCCCCCCCCCCCCCCCCCCCCCCCCCCCCCCCCCCCCCCCCCCCCCCCCCCCCCCCCCCCCCCCCCCCCCCCCCCCCCCCCCCCCCCCCCCCCCCCCCCCCCCCCCCCCCCCCCCCCCCCCCCCCCCCCCCCCCCCCCCCCCCCCCCCCCCCCCCCCCCCCCCCCCCCCCCCCCCCCCCCCCCCCCCCCCCCCCCCCCCCCCCCCCCCCCCCCCCCCCCCCCCCCCCCCCCCCCCCCCCCCCCCCCCCCCCCCCCCCCCCCCCCCCCCCCCCCCCCCCCCCCCCCCCCCCCCCCCCCCCCCCCCCCCCCCCCCCCCCCCCCCCCCCCCCCCCCCCCCCCCCCCCCCCCCCCCCCCCCCCCCCCCCCCCCCCCCCCCCCCCCCCCCCCCCCCCCCCCCCCCCCCCCCCCCCCCCCCCCCCCCCCCCCCCCCCCCCCCCCCCCCCCCCCCCCCCCCCCCCCCCCCCCCCCCCCCCCCCCCCCCCCCCCCCCCCCCCCCCCCCCCCCCCCCCCCCCCCCCCCCCCCCCCCCCCCCCCCCCCCCCCCCCCCCCCCCCCCCCCCCCCCCCCCCCCCCCCCCCCCCCCCCCCCCCCCCCCCCCCCCCCCCCCCCCCCCCCCCCCCCCCCCCCCCCCCCCCCCCCCCCCCCCCCCCCCCCCCCCCCCCCCCCCCCCCCCCCCCCCCCCCCCCCCCCCCCCCCCCCCCCCCCCCCCCCCCCCCCCCCCCCCCCCCCCCCCCCCCCCCCCCCCCCCCCCCCCCCCCCCCCCCCCCCCCCCCCCCCCCCCCCCCCCCCCCCCCCCCCCCCCCCCCCCCCCCCCCCCCCCCCCCCCCCCCCCCCCCCCCCCCCCCCCCCCCCCCCCCCCCCCCCCCCCCCCCCCCCCCCCCCCCCCCCCCCCCCCCCCCCCCCCCCCCCCCCCCCCCCCCCCCCCCCCCCCCCCCCCCCCCCCCCCCCCCCCCCCCCCCCCCCCCCCCCCCCCCCCCCCCCCCCCCCCCCCCCCCCCCCCCCCCCCCCCCCCCCCCCCCCCCCCCCCCCCCCCCCCCCCCCCCCCCCCCCCCCCCCCCCCCCCCCCCCCCCCCCCCCCCCCCCCCCCCCCCCCCCCCCCCCCCCCCCCCCCCCCCCCCCCCCCCCCCCCCCCCCCCCCCCCCCCCCCCCCCCCCCCCCCCCCCCCCCCCCCCCCCCCCCCCCCCCCCCCCCCCCCCCCCCCCCCCCCCCCCCCCCCCCCCCCCCCCCCCCCCCCCCCCCCCCCCCCCCCCCCCCCCCCCCCCCCCCCCCCCCCCCCCCCCCCCCCCCCCCCCCCCCCCCCCCCCCCCCCCCCCCCCCCCCCCCCCCCCCCCCCCCCCCCCCCCCCCCCCCCCCCCCCCCCCCCCCCCCCCCCCCCCCCCCCCCCCCCCCCCCCCCCCCCCCCCCCCCCCCCCCCCCCCCCCCCCCCCCCCCCCCCCCCCCCCCCCCCCCCCCCCCCCCCCCCCCCCCCCCCCCCCCCCCCCCCCCCCCCCCCCCCCCCCCCCCCCCCCCCCCCCCCCCCCCCCCCCCCCCCCCCCCCCCCCCCCCCCCCCCCCCCCCCCCCCCCCCCCCCCCCCCCCCCCCCCCCCCCCCCCCCCCCCCCCCCCCCCCCCCCCCCCCCCCCCCCCCCCCCCCCCCCCCCCCCCCCCCCCCCCCCCCCCCCCCCCCCCCCCCCCCCCCCCCCCCCCCCCCCCCCCCCCCCCCCCCCCCCCCCCCCCCCCCCCCCCCCCCCCCCCCCCCCCCCCCCCCCCCCCCCCCCCCCCCCCCCCCCCCCCCCCCCCCCCCCCCCCCCCCCCCCCCCCCCCCCCCCCCCCCCCCCCCCCCCCCCCCCCCCCCCCCCCCCCCCCCCCCCCCCCCCCCCCCCCCCCCCCCCCCCCCCCCCCCCCCCCCCCCCCCCCCCCCCCCCCCCCCCCCCCCCCCCCCCCCCCCCCCCCCCCCCCCCCCCCCCCCCCCCCCCCCCCCCCCCCCCCCCCCCCCCCCCCCCCCCCCCCCCCCCCCCCCCCCCCCCCCCCCCCCCCCCCCCCCCCCCCCCCCCCCCCCCCCCTCCCCCCCCCCCCCCCCCCCCCCCCCCCCCCCCCCCCCCCCCCCCCCCCCCCCCCCCCCCCCCCCCCCCCCCCCCCCCCCCCCCCCCCCCCCCCCCCCCCCCCCCCCCCCCCCCCCCCCCCCCCCCCCCCCCCCCCCCCCCCCCCCCCCCCCCCCCCCCCCCCCCCCCCCCCCCCCCCCCCCCCCCCCCCCCCCCCCCCCCCCCCCCCCCCCCCCCCCCCCCCCCCCCCCCCCCCCCCCCCCCCCCCCCCCCCCCCCCCCCCCCCCCCCCCCCCCCCCCCCCCCCCCCCCCCCCCCCCCCCCCCCCCCCCCCCCCCCCCCCCCCCCCCCCCCCCCCCCCCCCCCCCCCCCCCCCCCCCCCCCCCCCCCCCCCCCCCCCCCCCCCCCCCCCCCCCCCCCCCCCCCCCCCCCCCCCCCCCCCCCCCCCCCCCCCCCCCCCCCCCCCCCCCCCCCCCCCCCCCCCCCCCCCCCCCCCCCCCCCCCCCCCCCCCCCCCCCCCCCCCCCCCCCCCCCCCCCCCCCCCCCCCCCCCCCCCCCCCCCCCCCCCCCCCCCCCCCCCCCCCCCCCCCCCCCCCCCCCCCCCCCCCCCCCCCCCCCCCCCCCCCCCCCCCCCCCCCCCCCCCCCCCCCCCCCCCCCCCCCCCCCCCCCCCCCCCCCCCCCCCCCCCCCCCCCCCCCCCCCCCCCCCCCCCCCCCCCCCCCCCCCCCCCCCCCCCCCCCCCCCCCCCCCCCCCCCCCCCCCCCCCCCCCCCCCCCCCCCCCCCCCCCCCCCCCCCCCCCCCCCCCCCCCCCCCCCCCCCCCCCCCCCCCCCCCCCCCCCCCCCCCCCCCCCCCCCCCCCCCCCCCCCCCCCCCCCCCCCCCCCCCCCCCCCCCCCCCCCCCCCCCCCCCCCCCCCCCCCCCCCCCCCCCCCCCCCCCCCCCCCCCCCCCCCCCCCCCCCCCCCCCCCCCCCCCCCCCCCCCCCCCCCCCCCCCCCCCCCCCCCCCCCCCCCCCCCCCCCCCCCCCCCCCCCCCCCCCCCCCCCCCCCCCCCCCCCCCCCCCCCCCCCCCCCCCCCCCCCCCCCCCCCCCCCCCCCCCCCCCCCCCCCCCCCCCCCCCCCCCCCCCCCCCCCCCACCCCCCCCCCCCCCACCACCCCCACCCCCCCCCCCCCCCCCCCCCCCCCCTTTTCCCCCCCCCCCCAGCTCCCCCCCC
>JAJQQW010001590.1:0-11248 GCA_025583905.1 Ia io
AAAAAAATCAATAAAATATATTTAAGAATATATATTAAACTGTTGTGTAAAATGTAGGCCAAAATGGAATAGATCTGATAAAGGTCATGGCTTTCACATGAGCTTTTATACCTACTGATCTAATTCGCTGATTCTTAAATATCTCCAGGTTACTCCTTGGGTTTTCACCAAATAATTGAAAGACCAGGTAATCAAAATTATAGTCAGTGGATTGATAGAGGATCTATCAGCAAAAATCCTGGAAACTGTTTTTTAAATTTACCTTTTATAAGTCCATTCTTAGTTGGATTATTGGCCATAGTCACAAATATTGCCTGTTTTTTATGGGGTTGTTTGTGTATTTGCGTGGTTTAACCACATTATATGTCCCTCAAAAAGTGAAGGTAAAATTCATGTTTCCAAATGTTCTGGAACTTTTTCTTTCTTTTGGTATCCAAAGGTCTGTCCAGAAAAAAAGTTGTTTATAGCATTTTTTTTTTTTCTTTTTAATTAGTTTTTTTTTTTTTTTTTATAAGGGGTGGGGGAAGATGTTTAGGTATTGGTGAGGCTATTCTTTTTTTTCACATTGAGTTCTTCCGATATCTTTAAATAATTTATAAGTACACTCCATAGCCTGAATTTCCCTCAGAGTAACCAGCCTTCATTTTATCAAGTTTGCTTATGTAACATAGCTTGGAGCTGCCACCCTCAACAGCCATCCCTAGGACACCCATTTATGGCCTTTGTACTCATGCCTATGGACACATTATGTTTAAAGGAAGAAGGCATTTTCTACAAATAAAAAACCAAACTAAAACAAACAAAAACAAAACCAAAAAGCTAAAAGAAAAACAAGGAGGCAGGATCATCCCTTTCTAATATTTTTGTTATTATTCATTTTATTCACATTCATTCATTCATTATATTGTTAAAACACTATTATTGTGCCGAGGCATTTTCACCTCAACAAATAACTGTGACTCCTCTCATGGAGCTTACAACCTGAATAAAGAAAAAGATATCAGGCCCCTTGCTGGTTTTTTGCTCAGTGGGTAGGGTTTAGGAGTGTCAGCCTGTGAAAACTACAGGACGGGTCCCAGGTTCGATTCTGGTCAGGGACATGCCCAGATTGCAGGGTTGATCCCCAGTCAGTGGGGAGAGGTGCAGGTGCAGGAGTACAGCGATCATATGATAATTCTCTCATTTATGTTTTTATCTCTCTCTCCCTCTCCCTTCTCTCTAAAATCAATAAAAAAAAATTAAAAAGAAAGGTAAATCAAAACAAATAGAAACTGGTCTGCAGTGACAATTGGTGTGTAGGTACCTTTAGGAGTATGAAAAGAGTTGGATTTGGTGGTAAGGATTGTGTTCCTTAAGGAGTGATTCTTACAGCGAGCCTGAAAGGGATGAATAAATTTGAAAAAAATATGAAGAGAAAAAACTACAATTTAATTGTCTGGGGTAGAGCAAGTTATTAAAAATTTTCTGTGGCTCAGTCTCTTATTGAGAAAGGGAGCAATTATTAAAACCTATCCACATAGAGCTGTGGGAAATAAAATGAGGGAAAGGAATTAGATGATCTGGCTTGATGACAGTGATGATTATGAGGAGGAGGAGGAAGGAAAAAAATGAAAGGAGGAGAAAAAGGAGGTGGAAGTGATGGAAGAGGAGGATTCTGGAGAGGGAGCAATTTGTCTGGAAGAAGCTCAGTGCGGTGCATATGGCAGGGCTTGGTCAAGGAAGCTAAATTGAACAATGTGTCCAGGTGGGGGGAATATGCACAAAGAAGTGAGGAAGCTGTAGTGGAAGAGTGGGAAAATAAACTGGGCCATTTAGATGAGGCCCTTTTGGGAAGCCAGTCTGCCTCTTGGACAAAAATTGAAGCATGCTCTTAAGAGGGGGGACAGTACTCTGCAATAACAAACCCCTTTTCTCCCAGATTCACCCCTCAGGTTCTTGTTTTTGTTGTTGTTGTTTGTTTGTTTGTATTTAATATGACCTGGGCTGTAATGTTCAATGCTGTTTAGTGATTTTGGTGAGTTTGCTCCTTTTCCCTGTTAATTGTATTCTTTAATTTGGATAATGCCTTAATCTTTATTGAAAACAATTCTTGCCTCCTGCCCTTGGAATTTCAATCAACATTCCCGTGCCTGGTAGACTTGTTGGTGTTTCACTTCTCCTTCGGCTCCTTGCAAAACTAAGCTATACATCAGTTAACTCCTTTAATATTTTTCTTCACCCCATGTTAGTCACCCATTTTCTTAATCCCTTTTTGTTCTTCTCTCCCTATCCCTTGAAAATTGCTTTATTCCTATGGTCTTTTGGTCAACCATAGCCATTTAAAATTTTTCCTTTGCCATAAACTCCTTGGTTGAAAAATAGCACTGAGATGCATATTTGCAGGTCACCTGAAGTCGACTACCCACTTTTCTGTGGAAATTGCTCAGTCATGGTAGGAGTATATGCCACAGCTCAAAAAATGTTGACGCACCACCCCCAAATTTTTTTTGTTAGGGCAGGATATCTGTGTGCTTAACGGGACATTGCCAATCTTGGGCTATTTCCGTATGATGGGGGATAGTTGGACGAGTAGAGAGTATGTTATAGTGCATAAAGACTCTGGACCTCTACGACCCTAAAATTACTATGTTGATTGGACTATATCTCACTCTTCTGAGCTTCAGAGGTCTTCTATTTTTAGGTGGTAGTTAAACAAAGTAAGCTCTGGCATCCAGAACTGGACAGGGTATAAATCTTCCACTCTCTCCTCTGCTAGTTGTGTGGAGCTCAGTAATATTCTTATTCCCTCTATAATTTAGGTTTCGCGTTATATGAAATGGAGGATAATGTCCATATTTCCTGTGATAGGGCTCTGTTTTCAAGAGATGAACAGCAGAGGCTCTTAAAAGAGGCTCTTGGTAGGAGGTGAGGGATAATAAATATTGCATTTTTTTGTAAAATAGGTTACAATAAAAAATTACCTTACATGGGATTTGTACATATAATAAAACATATAAATCACCTAGTATTATAATTTCACAGGAGTTCCAATAAATGTAATCTCTGTCTTACCACCTTATATTCACTTTCATGAATGCACCATATAGAGTTTAAAATTTTTCAAAAAAAATAAAAAGATGAAAATTCTGATCTGGGGGGGATAGGGGTTAATTACAATTGAGTACTGGCCAGTTCTTGGAGGCATGATGGGCTTTCTCAGTTTGAAGCATGAGAAGAAATCATAAAATAAAGATTGACATATTCAATTACATTGATATTGTTTTTAAATTTTTTTTAATGTTTGCAAATAAACTCCGATAAAACTAATTGAGTAAAAGGGGGAAAAAAAACATAACAAATGGAGGATAAATGTTCCCCGATATGCCAAAAGGAGTTGTTGTGAAGGTCGAAATGAAATTAATGAGTGATTTGGGAAAAGTCATAGTTAATTCTAAACATTAAAAAACATTTTATGCTTTTAAAAACAATGCTATGTTTAATGGAGCATTTATGCTTATGCACCAGGCCACTTTCTGTTCCATATTAATCCGGATAGCTTACTGGGGGCTTCCCTTGCACTTTAAGGTGTCCCTGTTGTCATGGCTTTGGGGTGAACCCAAAATAACTTACAAGGGAAAACCCCATTAGGGTGTGTCATCCCCTCTCTTATGCCCTTAACTGAACTCTGGGGCACCAGCTTTCTAGGGACTCTATTTATTACTGTCCCATTGAGACTCATTTCTTCCCCCTAAAATGACTTCCACCTTGCTGCTAGGTGTGTGGGTGAGCACAGGGAACTTTTAGGGAGAAACTGGGGGGGTGTTCATAGGGTGCCACAAGATGGTCACCCGCACAAAGCCTTCATCCATCTTTTTTGTCCTCCCACCCCCTTCTCTCTTTTCCTTTTCTCTCTCCTTCTCAGGAGCAAATTTTTCTTCCTTATTCATGAAGAATGGATTTCCTTTCTTTCTTAAAAAGCCAGAGGCCACCTCCAAGAGGGCTTTTTAAGGCAATTTTTGAAAAAGAAGGATTGGAACCTTCTTCCTAAGGTTATTCTTACATTAGCCTCTAATAGGATTATACTTTTTTTTCCATTATAATCATGTATATGATTTCAAAATCCTCACAATAAGTCATGTAATGTATGTTCCCTTCTCATATTTGGTGCATAAAGAAAATGGAGTAAAGGAGGTGGAAGTGTTGCCTTAAAATTATACATTCAATAGGTAATAACGTCGTGGTCTTACTAAACAATTTAAAGCAAGTAATCTGTAAATGTTTATGTTTAAGTAGTAATATGTACTTAATTAGGGAAATATTACATCTCAAATGATATGAGGAATAGGAAATAGAAGCCAACTATCCTTTGTTCTATCAATATAATAACATTACTTGTTCTTACTGATTCTTAACAAACAATAATAACATGTAAGGTAAATGGGTAGTATGTAACAGGCTACAGTCTAGGTGCTTTGTATGTAGTAAACTCATTTAATCCCCCCACAACCAAATCTAATCAATTTGAAAACACCTTTTTATTATTTTCCTCTAATCTATGGGTAAGAAGCTGAAAAGTATAAATTTTGCAGCTTGACCAAGCACATGAAGTGTTACAGAGGGTCTATAATTCAGTAAGACTTCTCATAACCTCCAAACTGACACCGAATAAAAGGTTACTTCTCATTTTACAATTAAAAGCTTAAAAAATCACTTCTATAACTAAGGCTCAGGCTTATATTCTTTAAAATTAGGATAGTTTTTGGTTTTTGCTTAAAACTAATGTTAAGTACTAGTGATAAGGGATTAAAACTGCATTGCCACATGCAGTAAGTGGTCATTGAAAATCTGACTTTTTTGAGAGGACAAAAAAATGATATTTTTTGACTCAAATAATCTATCCTTGGGAAATTTATTGTTAAGAAATTTTATTTTAAATTTATAAAACAGATATACAATTACTCATTGCAGGCTTAAATGTCTGATGCTTTTTGGATACTTAAAGTCTTTGGAATATTAATGCAGTCATTTCCAATTTCAGGACTATGTATTTCAGCATGGAAAAAATTTATAACCATATTTTCCGGCGTATAAGTCGACCTTTTTAACCCCAGGGAAAATCTTCTATATGCCCAGGTTCACTTATTACACCGGAAAATATGGTATTTACTAGAGGCCCCAGTGCATGAATTCATTGCCTGGGTAGGGTACGGCTGGCCTGGCCCCCAATCTGGGGCAGAAATCAGGCTGGGGCCTGTCGGGAGGAAGAAGACAGCGGGAAAAAGGTGGTGGCCCGGCTGGCCCACCCTCGTTCAGGCCCCGATCAGGGCCAGGGCTGGCGGGGGAGGAGCCGAGGGGGCCAATGGTGATGGGCCTCACCCCTGATTTGGGTTGGGGGGGCTGATTGTGGGTGGGGTCCCAAGCCATGAGACGGGGCTGGTGGGCAGTGGGCGGCTGGCCCTGCCCCCTGAATGGTGTTGGGGGGGAAGCAATCAGGGGTCACGCAAGCCAGGGGGAGGGGTGTGGGAGGTTGGTTGGCCAGCACCACCCCCGATTGGTATGGGGGGGGGGCATCAGGGGCCAGAGCTGGGACTGGAGCCGAGGGGTCTGTGGGGCCAACCAGGGTGGTTGGGGGGGATTGGTGGGTGAGGCCATAAGCAATTGGGAGATTGGGCTGTGGGGCTGGCTGGGCTGGCTGGGCCTCACTCCAAATGGGAGTAGGGGGGCATGGTCCTGGGGAGGGCGGTCATGGGGGTGGTTGGGCCAGTGGCCCCTGGCCCCTGATCAGAGGTGGGGGGTGCTGATCAGGGGTGGAGTGACTGGGGGGGGGGTTTTGGGCCAATTGCGGGGGTGGGGGCCCATCGGGGGTGGGGCAGGTGGGGGGAGGGGGGCTGCGGAGGTTGGCTGGGTCAGCCCCACCCCCTATTGAGGTACAATGGGCGCGGGTGATTCAGGGAGGTGGGCCAGGAGGGAGGGTGAGTGGTGTATAGGCTTATCGGGGTGGTGGGGTCCCATCGGTTGGCAGGGGCCAAACTGTGGAGAGGGGCTGCGGGGAGGTTGGCCAGCTGGGCCCACCCCAGATTGGGCTGATTTTGCTGGCCGCAGTGGGCGTCATGCAACCTGGGTCATTCTGGTTCATTATGGCATTCCGGTTTGCTGGCTTCTTGTATATATCTACACAATGTTAGATAGTTAAAAAATCAGTGACAACAGGAATATACATATATCATCAGTAATTTAATAAAATACATGCTTATTAAACAAGAATACTAAAGTATAAAAGAGCATGAAGGTTAAAATGGAAGAAGATAAAAATGATTTTTAAAAACATTTTCAAAATTATTTCTGTTTATTTTTATTTTGCATTTCTACAATATAATCGGTGGACAATTTTGGGGGAATCAAAGAGGATGTTATAATGCATTATTCATTACCCCTTTCCTGGAGAGGGGTCTAGTCTTTGGAGGGGATAACTGTTGCCAAGCTTTCACTCGTGTAGTCCTCTAAATCTCCACAAAGCAAGTAGTTTTTCTGGGTCATCCTTGTGTTACTACAGTTACCCCTCAAGCAATATTCTCTTTCCAGAATGTCTTTCTGTGCGAGGAGTTTTTCAAGGAGAATACTAGCTTGCACCAGTCTCCATTTTTCCTCATTAAATTTGCTATCCCGCTGTGGGCCCTACCATTAGGATATAATTATCTATCATTGGAGTTGGGGATTTCTAAGAAAACCCCTGTAAGAACGAATTAATTAATTCTCTTACCCAGAGGAGAGAAGTACTTTGCCCAAATCCCCTCCACTGCTCTAAATGTTCTATTTTCTTGCTTTTTTTTCTTTTTTTTTTTTTTAAATATTTTTATTGATTTTCAGGAAAGGGAGGTAGAGAAACAGTAGAGAGAGATAGAAACATCAATGATTGAAAAGAGAATCATTTGATGGCTGCCTCCTGCATGCCCCTTCCGGAGGGTGGAGCCCAACCACAACCCAGGCATTGCCCCTTTCACCCAGAATCAAAACCGGACCCTTCAGTCTGGCAGGTCCGATGCTCTAAAATCCACTGAGCCAAACCAGCTAGGGCTCCATTTCTTGCTTTGAGTCTGAATTGTCTTGTGTGTGTATTTTCTTTCTCCCATTGGGTTTGTGAGATTTGAGGACATTGATAGGACTGGGATCTATTCATGTTGGTCTCAACACGGCACTGTGGATTTGCCTTCAATTGTTCCTTCAATTTTAGTGCTTTTTCTTAGCCTTCCAAGGAAATCTTACTCATACTTCTAGGTTTTAGTTCAGGAGGTTACCTCGCTGTGCAGGAGCTTTTCCCAAAACCTTGTTCAGGCTCGCATGTCAAGAGGTGTAATGCCTCATCACTTGGCAGTACTACTCCCAACACCCTTCTTCTGTTATTTTTGATGGTTGGGCTGTTTCATCCTTGCGGGGGCAATATCATTGCAGTTAATTTTGCCCAGCCTACAAACCAGCATAGCCATTTGGTGAATCTTGAATAGACCACCATGAAGGACAATGGGAAAGCCTTGATTTGTATCAAACCCTGAGAAGCGCCAGGTGTATATAAACCAACTTTATAAATCCCAGTTCGGTCAACCCTATATACGCATTTTATTGCACAAGTAGTTTTTACCGAACATATTGTTAGTAACTCGATATTTTAAAAATTTAATCCACATAAAATTATTAGTAGAATAATTATCCATGTCAACTTTTTTATAGATTTTGGTTTTGTTGATTCTTCTAAAATATAATCTATGATACGCCTTAGTTGGGGGTGAAAAATAACATACCTAATTTTATTATCAATGGTTATTGAATTCTATTGAATTTGGACTATTCACCTTCTTAAGTAAATACTGTAGTGAGCTCCTTCTTATATAAATCTTCTTTGCTCATCTATAATTTTTTTCTAGGAAAAATGTTAGAATATGAATTGCTGTGTTAATAATATACAATATTTTGAATTTTGGATATGTAAATTACATTGGCCACTCGATAAAGGCTGGTACCTGTTGAAACTCCCATGAGACTGGTATTGAAGTCTTTGGATTTCCAAAAAAGCCCTTACCAGCACTTGATTATCCTCTACATTAAGATATAAAAGTTCTTGTTTACTTCTCTTTGCCTTCCTACTAGACTAGTATTATAAAGGGACAAGGATAAATAGTTGTCGTTTTTTTATATTCTATGGAGATTTTTAATTTATATCTAATACTGGCTAATGGAAGCATTCCCTTTTAAAATAAATGCAAAAACACCTTGGAAAAGCAAATTCCACGAAGGCAGGTTATATATATAAGCTACAATGTATTTGGAGATGGAAGTATATAGGAGGGGACATTGGACCTAGAGGAGATGGCAGATAGAATTTGTAGTTTCTCATGTCTGGTCTCCTCTATCTAGGGCACAATATTTGGCCTTCGGCACGCAATCTCTATCTTCCAGTATGATGAGCAACATAGTTCACTTCTAAAAATTCTTGTAGCAGCTCATTAATAGTGAGTTATTTAATAAGGGAGAATCCTTTTTTGAAATCTTGTTAATCTCATTAAAGGTTTCAAAACCAGCAGCATTTCTATCAGCTGGAAAGCTGACTAGAATGAGGAAATCTCTGAACCTTTACCGAGTCAGAATCTGCATATTTTTAAAAATTTTTCTTTATTGCTTAAAAAATAAAAAATCTCCAGGTGATTCTTATTCAATTTAAAATTTGATAAGCCACTGATAGAAAAACAGGCACAGCACCCAGGACTATAACAGGTAATCAATACAATGATGACCCCAACGAAGTGCTGATGTGAGGTTGTAGAGTTTACCCAGCATTTTAAATAAAACCACCATTTTTACTGTAATTTTTTATTAGCTGTTAGAATGTGGCTTTTAAAAAAACAAACAACTTGGGACTTATGCAAAAATGCTGTGGTCTCTTTAATGTATGCAAAAAGTTTCTATTTCTGGGTGGCCTATGTGGATGTGCGACTTATTGCAGTTGGAAAGAATGTGATTTATACTTGGCATTCATTTGGGAAGGCAGTGGAGCATGGTGGGCCTTGGGAAACTTGAAAGAGTTTGGATTAGAGTCAGCTTCTGCGTTAGTAGCTGACAGTTTCCAAGCAAATCACTTAAATACCTTGAGCTTTATCATTCCAGTTGGTTGTACTGGAAAACCTTTTAAATAGGTTTTACCTGTTACAATTCCATATGAAACACTTATTAGGGCATAATTTCAGGGTCAGGACATATTATCCATTGGATAGTTGCTGTTGTGATAAGTGGCTCAAATGGGTTGGTTACATGCATTAAAGTATTCAATTTCATTTAATTTCCTCATGAATACCAATGAGCTTATCTTTTCCATCATCTTTTACTTTTGGGAAAAATTAAAGAACAATAGTCTTAGGAGTTAGGTTAAGTCAACTACATAAGGCCATTACCATCCCTCTGTAAATGGCATAGCTGAAGGTATAAAACCTTAGACCAGTCTGATGGTCACTGCCTTAATCACCTTTTTACTTTTTCTTTTCTTTCTCCTCTCTCTTTTTTTTTTAAACTCACTGCTTTTCTTTCGAAGGTTTATTGCTGAACTGAATTTTAGAAGACATATAAAGGTGTTGCCAAGTGCCAATTCTTATTTAACATCTTCAAAGTAACTTTTTTTTTGTCTTTTCTCACAATTTTTCCACCCTTTATGTTTTCCCTCATTCTCTACTTCTCCCTCGGGAATTCATTTCTTAATTCAAACTGGGATACCCAGGAGCACACTGTGGCTTCAGTGGGTAATGCTGAACATTATACCCAGAGATCACTGATCTGAGGATATTTTTTTTCTCATTAAGTGTGTCATTATTTGATAGGGGCTTTGATAAATTGCTTTATATTTCTTACAACATGTGGACAAATTATAATTTCACATGCTTATGTGTTTTACTAAGCATCCAGGGTAATTCACCTTTAAACATCTTAATGATCTAGGTGCTATAGTTTATCCCCAACTTACAGATAAGATAACTGAGGCCTGAGGGAGGAATTTTATTGTCCACTTCGATCAAAAAGGATACCACAGGCTGGCTTATAGCTGAGTATTTTTAAAAAAAAAACCCAGGGCCACTCTTGCATTAGAATCTTATAGAAATCTATTCCTTTACTCATCATGCTATGCTTTCTTCTTGGACTCTCAGAGCCAGTATTGGAGAGGATCAGGCAGGGAAATGCTAGAAACACCACCTGTAGATGAGTTTACAGAAGCCTGGAGTAAAACATTTGATGTGCCTAAGATCACACAAGATTGCTTGTCTGCAAGAGCTGGAATTCAAATCCTGCTTCTTCCTTGCTCCTTGCTATTGGGATATCCAGAGAAGAGCAACTGAAGAAAAAAAGGAAACCTATAGAGCAATCCATGGGAATCTGAATGGAGGACTGAGGTCTTGGACATTAGGCCCATAAGGGATGGGTCCTCTGGGTTTCCTGTTAGATTTGAAACTTG
The DNA here is from genome assembly GCA_025583905.1 of Ia io. Taxonomy (NCBI): domain Eukaryota; kingdom Metazoa; phylum Chordata; class Mammalia; order Chiroptera; family Vespertilionidae; genus Ia; species Ia io. The sequence continues at coordinate 10,469 of JAJQQW010001590.1, forward strand.
TAATTCTTGACTGAAGCAAGGAGTTTTTTCTTTCTTCCCAGGGAAGGTCCATCCTGCTTGCCATCAGAATTGATACTGATGTTTAGAATATGTAATTGACTCTGAATTTGCAATTGGAATAATATAATGCGATTTTTGTTTTTTTTGGTGTTTTTTTCCTACAATGCCACTGCTTGCCTTTTTCTTAATGGTCCTTCCTGTTCCATTTACATCCTGTTCCAATGAACGCTGTGTTTAATTGACATAAAATATAGTAGTTAATAATACTCTCCAGTGAATCCACCAGCATTCTGTTTCTCTGTGGTGTGCTGTTAATGCTCATTTCTGTTTTCTAATTATTTAGTCAATTGTTTTTTCTTCCCCTCTTGTAAAAACTAGGACCTTCTCTTCCCCGATTTTCCAGAATCAAGTTACCTTGTGGATGATTTCATTTTTTTTTTGATTTGGACTCTTAATTTGTTCCACAATAGTTGCTAACTGTCAGCATTTGAAACTGAATGTTTGATTTAGAATTATTAAATTCTCCTTTCCTCATTTTAGGGCGGAAAGAAAAATGATATTTGTTTTGAATTAATAGGATAATAAAAAGTTTATTTTAAAAATGTTGCCCAGCATTATTTCCATTTATTTGACCTGATTTTAATGTAAAGGACAGCAGGAGAAGACATTATTCTATTTTTTTAATAGAAAATAGCCTGTGTTTCAGGGAAATTAAGTCAGAGAAATTAAATGAGTGGCAATAAGGAAGAGGCCACCATTCTTTTTGGACCCTTCTATTTC
>JAJQQW010000774.1:0-12688 GCA_025583905.1 Ia io
GGAAGGCCCCCAGCAACAGCGCGTGAAATTGAACATACATAACTCTACCGAAGAAGGATAAAGGGTGCCTCTTACCACTGATATGAAAAGAAAAATCAATTTATTTTAATTAAAAAGTCAACGTACATACAGTGCATACATAGCATAAATACCATTTATTTTTATACATCTAAGGCATTACAGGAAGGCTACACAAGAAACGAGTAACCATTGTTACCTATTTTTGGTGGCTGAGGTGGTGGAAGGAAACTAGGTGGCTAAAGTACAGAGTGGGAGGGAGACTTTTAAACTCTGTAAGTAGTGTTTGATGCTTTATTGACTTTGGTGGTTATATGAATGGATTACCTATTCCACAAATTAGTTAATTGTTTGAATGCTTAAAGGAAAAAATAAAATATATACCAGAAATGCATGTACTTTATTGAAAACAAAACATAATGTTGTATAAAAAAAGCAAATTCAATTCATTTTATGCAGATATGGTGTTGGGTTTTGTGTGTGTGTGTGTGTTTTAAACAGGCATAATAATTAAATCAATTATTGATACTTGCTTATCCTATATAATAAAGAGGTATATGCCTAATTGGTCCTAACGGTTTCGGAGTCACAACCAGTCAACAGGTTGCCCATGCACAGGAGTGGGTACTGGGGGACCTGGGGTGGGGATTTCTGACCCCAGCGCTAATGTCACACTGCCTAGCATGTGTCCCAGCCCAGTGGCTGAGGTGAAGCTGCATGAGAGCTGGGCTTGACAGGGGATCCAGTCCACGCCCACTGCCCATGAGGCTTGATAGGACACCTTTGGCCCTTGGCTCTCCCACCACCCCCCCGCCCCCGTCCCACCCTGGGTGCCAGGCTGGGAGACTTCAGGCCACGCCCCCTGCCTGGCATGCTTGACAGATACCTCAGTGCCATGCCCCTCACCTGTGGGGCTTACGAGGGACCTCAGAGACCATGCCGCCCATCAGGGCTTGATGGGGGATCTCAGGCTGCACCCCCTGCCCCAAGCGCCAGGCCGGGGGACCTCAGACCGCGTCTCCCTACCTGGCAAGAGTTTTGACAGGGGACCTCAGGCAAATGCCCCCCACCCCCTTTGGGCGGGACTTGACAGGACCTCAGTGCCACAGTCCCCGCTTGGTAGGGCTTGATGGGGGACCTTCAGCTGTGCCCCCTGCCCCGGCACTGGGCCAAGGACCTGAGGTTGCACCCCCATCCTGGCGGGCTTTGACAGGAACCTGAGCTGTGCCCCCTTGCCTGAGGGCTTGACAGGGCTGGGGCCAGCCGGGTCTGGTCTTCACCCAATGGGGGTGTGCTGGCCGGTGTCTGGGTCCCTGTGATTTTCGAAGAGCGTATTGGGTGGGGGGCGGGGACTTGACTCTAGTCCCATGGCATGCCCCAGACTCTGACATGGAAGGATGATATTTTATACATTTTACTAATTTTCTTTCATCTCAGACACATTATTATAGAGAAAGGGCAAATTAGCAATATTAAAATATTTATTCTAATTAATTCCCTTTTAATGTGCACAAATTTCCGTGCCCCAGGCAACTATTCTATAATAATAAAAGGGTAATATGTTAAATAGACCAGATGTCTTTCAGACATCATTTCCGTATGTCTTCCTTAACAAGCCAGGGCCAGAGGGAGATCCAGCCCAGATCCTTGGGTGCTGGCAGCTGGGGAAGGAAGTGCCTACTCTTGTCCCAAATTTTCGTGCCGCGGGCCTCTAGTAACTAAAAATTCAAAACATGCATAGGTAATGATACAGTTCCAAATTGTAGCTAATGGTTTTATTTCTGGAAAGAAAAGAGTGAATAGAATTGGGGAAAGGGTTCTGCCTTGTTGTCTCAGTAGGTTGGAGTGGTCATCCTGTACCACAAAAGGTTTGGGTTTCAATCCCCAGTAGGTGTGTGTATGGGAGGCAAGGGAAGTCAATGGATCAAAGGCAACCAATCTCTCTCTTCTCTTCTCTCACTCTCTCCCCCTACTCTTTTCCTTTCCCATCCTCTCTCCTAAAATCAATAAAAACATATCATCAGGTAAAGATTTAAAAAATAATAACAAACTTAAAATTGAAAAGGGGAAGTCAGGTAACTTCAACTGTATTTTTGACATAGTCATATCACATTAGGTTATATAGTATTTAAAAGATATAGAGATGGGCAAGAAACATGGAAATACATGTGTTTTAAGTAAAAGGAGATTATTTTAGAAAGTCATAATACTATTTTAATGATATTAACATTAACTGAGGATTCTGTAAAAAATGTACAAAATTTATTGAATAGTCCCCTTGACCTGTTAAAAGATTCAGATGAAAAAAAAAAAAGCCATGTATCTACTTAATACTAGAACAACTAAAAATGCTCTTATTAATATTGCCTATTGATTACTAATTATTTTACAAGGCAATTTCATTTTGCAATTCATAACAACCCTCAATCTTAACATAGCTGAAGTTACTTTTGAAAAGGCAAATCACTGTAAGCTCACTGCAACAATAAAAACCAAACTAACAACAAAACAAATATTTGTATTTTCAAAGAAAGCAGAGCCACTTACAAAATAAGATGAATAATTTTTTATAACAACAATTTAATAAAAAACAAGAATCCATTTCTGGAATATTCAAGAGGTCCTTGTATGTTCAACCTATTAACCCATGTAAATCTCTTGGAAGGTGGGAATTTCAGTTGTGTTTTTTATCCAGTGGTCCTTATATACCCTCAAAAGCAATGCAGAGCAAACTCAAATTTTCACGCATCAACCCTTTCCAAATATTTGGAAATTGTTTTAAAATATATCTTAAATCTACCATTTCTAAGCTGTACATTCATAATTCCTTCTAGTGGTTTTATTACAAGTAATCCAGACCTTGTAAATTAATTTTTTAAGTGCTTCAGTTTGTCAAATTCCCTTTTAAATTTGGTCCTCAAAACTTACTAACATACTAACTCTAGATTCACAATATTTACTCAAAATCCACTACTTTTTACCATAAGTAGAAGATAAATTGGCTTGATGAGATCATGGTTGAACTAGATTGGCCTCCACTGTCTAAATAGTGTATTAGTCATCGTTAGGTTCAACAATGTTGTAAAGAAATCCCCAATTCCTATGGTTTATAACAACAAGTTCTTTATTGTGTTATGTTACAGGGAAATTAGCATGGTACTCTACTCCAGTAGTAGTACAGGATCCAGGCTTTTTCCAGCAGTGCCTCTGTCACTCTTATGACCTTGAAGTCTTTCCAACTATATCCGCTGTACAACAGACATACAAGTAAGAACTTGACATTGAGAATCACATATAAGACAACTTTTTCAACAGTCATCCTTGAAGTGACATAAATCACTTACTCATTGTGATTTTTTGAACGACGAACAAGATATGCAAACCTAATTATTGAGAAAATTGGATTCTGCTCCTGTGCATCATGGCTACAGTGTTCCCAAACATGTTAGTTGCACTCATAAAAAGAGCTGTGTGTGGTTCTATGGTAGACAGAATGTGGAGAATTTTTTGTAGATAGTGTGTAACAAGGTTACACCCATAAACAAGATAAAGACTCAAAGGCCATTGTGATCTAGAAATCACAAAACAGGGCCAGGTACAGCCATAGTTAAGTTGGTGCTCCCTACCTCTCGAAATCTGCAAGCCAGTACAGAAGAACGCACACAACAAAGTCATGTCCTGCAATACAACGTAAGCTGAATTGTGTTTGGACGAATACATCACAATTCCAAAGACTAAATCATCATTCAATATAGGTAGTTAGGAAAAGGTTTGGTGAGGTAGAGAACTTGACTTAGAACATGACCGATTTAATAAGGAATAACTTGAAATATACACATATTAAGTGAACTGTGTAAAGGAGAAATAGACAGAATTCCTAAAGAGCTGATTAACTTTGAAGTTCTGTCTTAAATAGCTCCTGATGGACGGAAGGTGCCATTATCTCCTATATCACTCTTCTCACTGTCTTCTCAGATTTTACCTGGGCACACAACTTCCATGCCTTTAGGTTTGATTATTGTCTAAATTTTAGCTAATGATATAAGAGAGCAGGGTGTGCACTTCCAGAAAATTGCTCTTAACGAACCTCGTTACATCTTCTCTTCTGTGTCGCTGTTTTAAAGAATATCTATATGCAAAAACTACAGAAAGTTTTTCATAGACCATGAGGGTGGCTTGGATGAAGCCTTAACGTGACAACAAGACAGAAGCCTGGGCTGAAATCTTTTGGTGCTCCCAATATGTGAGAGATGAGAAAATTTGTCCTCATGTCTGACCACAGGTATCCTTTAGTTTATATGTTTTTAATCTTAATTTTTGCTTTTCCCCCCCAATATTCAAACTGAATATATTTTACCCCTTGAGCTGGAATTTCCTTAAAATGAGGAGGTAAATTTATTAACGGCTCTATTGACATCTTCATTCTTAACATACAATGATTCCAGCAGAATTTTTAAACAGTCAATTTAAACAATCGTACCGATGTGCGAGCGAATGGAGGATCAGAGACAGAGAGCTACTCCGTCGGTCGTAAATACACACACTTAGTCATTTAACTGCGGGTAATTTTTAAATGAACATTGGATTTCTCTTGTAAAAAATTCATGATGATACACACAACAATCTAAAATAAACTGCTTTCCAATAGAATTGGAATAGAAAATAATTCCAATCTTCACATCATAATAGGCACACAACAGAAACATACACATTAATGATAGTAGTGAAATTTTTGTAATTATTTTTAAACAAGTGGTTACCATTAGCTTCTACGAGGCAACATTCCTAATACATTCGTTAAACATAAACCTCAGAAGAGATCAACAAAAAGAATAGCTGGGTGAATAACAGTTCACACTGCTTTATCCTTATTTAACTTTTTGTGAGGCATTCACCCAACATTATAATAAGAAAAGCACGGGCCATCTCAAACAAGCAAACAGAAAACTTTTTTGTCTTGTATAATCATGTTACGCCTATTCTACAACACATTGACCACAACAATGTTTTTCTTCAGAGAGGCAACGAAACAATCAGAAGGCATCCTTTGCCAGAATTCTCTCTGTATATCACGCTGCTTCTCCATTTAGGAATAAACAAAGCCCAGTTAAAGATAACTAAAATCCATTTGCTAGTTCACAACAGTCTGCTAAAACGTTTGTAACACAGCCTGAGTTCGCAGATGAAAACAAGAACAATCAGGGGAGCTTCAGCTTAGAATTGCACAATAATTTTGCCTGATGCTTGCCTTTTGTAGCAAAACACTTTTGATTCTGAAGACTCATTATCATTGTTATAAATCAGTCAGGCATTTGACATACAACCGTTACTTTATGTCCTAGAAAAAGAGTTTAAGAGAGAATTTTAGTGCTTGCTTCTTACCTGTTGTATGTCAAAACCTTATAGTTCAGTATGCAGATAAATATGTTTGAGTTTTTAATATTGGTAAAAGTGGAAACAGACTATCTTCAATGAAAAAGTATCTATACAAAAAATAAGCAGCTAGGACTGGAACCATCTCCACCTTTGGGTGCAGATTAAGTTTTTTGTTGTTCTTTCAAATGTTTTGTCTACCAAAAAATCGAAATCTTCTACAAGACTAGGGATGCCATCTGTATTTGTACAATATTACTCATAAAAAAGCTAGCTCTAATTTTCCCACAATTTAGGTTTTAAAACAACTAAAGAACATTCTTTTGAGTGTTTTTGTGATTAGCCAAGGTAAACAAAATTTTATTCATTTCCTTTACCATTTAATAAAAAAACTAAAATCTAGTTTTCATTATTTAAAACACTCCATAAGTTTGCAATAGAAAAGTAAAATGAAAAATAAAAACTGTACATATCTATAGTAAATCGATAAAGATGCTGAGAGTCCAAAATACATATTTTGAGAATGCTGTCAAAAATTACTTAATATATTTCTCCTGGAATCAATAACTATTAAAAGCTACTGAGGACCATGTTATAAACATTTGGATTTAATAACAGGAACAGATGACAGGTTTTTATTTTACTCCATTGCATTAAAATGGATGAATCAACATTCGTAGAATTTGTTATTTTTATATCATTTAGCACTTGGGGTAAAATATAATTACATAAAAAGGGGAGTTGCTAAGACATTTAACAGAATATTTTATAGAAATATAAAATAATGTAGGATTAGTTGACTTAAAACTGCCATACCTGGGGAAAGCTCAGAAATCAGGAAATGGGCAAGTAAAATATGAAGCAATAGCCTCAGAAACAATGGACACCTTTACATTTAGAATATAGAGATGACCCCATAGCTGATTTGGGTAGTTGATTAGCACTGATGTATGTTTTACAGGTTAAAACAAAGGATAGATTGTACAGGAGGAAAGAACATCTGTAGGAGATCAGACAGAGATTGCAAATTTTGGTATTTTAGCCAGATTGAAATTTCACAGGGTTGCTAATAACTTGATTGGAGGTGACCATATGTGCTTATTTTTGGAACCGATGCCCAAAATTTTTTGTAGGATAACAAAATTGATAGTGCATATGTAACGCAGACTGGGGAAAATACGTCTCAGTCATAGACCTGATGATTCTATTTTCAAGTTTCGATTGAAATGTTGACCAGCCACAAGGAGTATTTCAAGAAGGCTTGAACTTATGAACCCATGACATTCTACATTGCTGTTTAAAACATGATTAATGTTTTGGTTGTTTTTCTCCTAAACCACTGACTTATTTGTGTACATAATTCACAATATTCTACTTGAAATCCCAGCATAATATGTTCGTTTTCAATTTTACCGATTTAGTGCTCTAGGAGGACAGAGACCCATTAAATTTATCAAAGCTTCTCAGTCTATTCCTGTATCTAATAGAAATAGCCAACTGAAAATAACCAATGTGATTTCTCCCGGGAATCTTGCTGTACCTTATTACCAAATGCCCATTTTTCTGTAGACATAATGTAATTGAAATTATCTCCAGCATATTACATTGCGTTCTGGCCTTTAAGATGACTATTTTTTATGAGAATTAATTCTAAAAGTTTTCTAAAGAAACAGAGAGACACATGACTTATTATTATTGCCATTCCTGCGGTGATTAGTAAAATTCATGCATCAATAAATGAATTAACTTATAATTTTTTTTCTTTAAGTATCAAAGGTTAATATTTTAACAATATGTATTTAAGTTAATAATCCTACTAAAGATAAAATAAAATATCTTCCAAATAAAAACACCTACTAGTTTTCAGATAACATAAGAAAAAAATATCAAGCATAATTTGTTGGCTTTCTTTTAACATTTAAACAGAGTCATTTTCATGATCACCAATATAAATCCATGGCTTAAGTATGATTATTTTTTCACTATGTCTTCTCTTACTATAAATTTAGTTATAAATCATTTTAGGTTTGCTGAGCACCTGGAAGTTTAAAGAAAATACTTGCAAAATGAATGCATGCATTCTCAAATGAATAGATTTCAATTTCTACTCTTTCTGATTTATGTGGACAGAGAAAAAAAATAGCCAAACTTGTTGGAAAAGTGCATTTTGTTGCTTGAAATGTTGAATCATGGATCAGCCAATAAACAACATTGATGTATCTTAGAATACCAAATATTTCGGAAGGAACAGAACTTTATCCACTAATTTAACAGATTCTCAGATTTGTTACAGATGTTGAAGTTAGCAAAAAATTGACACTACAAAAAAAAAAAATCAATGTTTATACTCAAGATTTACAAATGACATAGATAAATAATGCATTGTATCTTGGTTCAATACTATTATTTAATAAATGTAAGTATTTGTTCTTGAGAAGTTTTTAAATCCATATAAAAAAAGGCTAATATGCCATCGACTGACGGTGGAACAACGTGGTTGCTATGATGCACATTGACCACCATGGGCAGGCGCTCAATGCAGGAGCTGCCCCCTGGTTGGTCAAGCGCTTCTCAGGGGGAGTGCAGCTCAGCCAGAAGCTGTGGCCACATGGCATGGCAAACACAGCAGCGGTGGCGGGAGCCTCCCCCTCTCCGGAGGCAGTGCTAAGGTCATCTTGGGGGATGGTCCCAATTTTAGGTGGGGAGTGGGCCTAAGGCGTTCAGACATCTCCTGAGGGGTCCCAGACTGTGGAAGAGGCACAGGCCATAGCTGATGGATGCCCCCCCCTCCTGCACGAATGTCCATGCACCGGCCTCTAGTTTATTTAAAATATAGATGAAAAAGTCTCATATAAACTTAGAATCTGCTGTCTTTCCCCATGTAAGGCCACAATCAGTCCTAAAGAATATTATTCTCAGAAGGCTATTAGTGAAAACTGCAAGATTAGTGAGCACTCCCTTAAAGGAACGCCATCCAAGTTACGTTATTAATCCCCAAAACTATTAATCAGTGATTTTTATTCTTCCAAAACTTACCTGAGTTGACTATATTGAAACTTGTTTTTTACATCTACATTATAGAGAACTAAGAATTGACTCTAAAATGATGGTCATTTGTTTTCCATGTACAAAAAAGCACTTCCCAGCCCCAATGATGTTGAATTGATTGTCAGTGATAAAGTAGAGAAATGGAGACAAACAAAATCAAAGAAAGAAGCAATTGTTGTTGATAATCATTTTTAGAGCTTTATTCTGGATACTGGGGCAATAGTCCTTTACATCCAGATTGTTGAAGTTCTACAAAAATAATATAATCTCATTGATCAATTTTATATTTTTTTGTGTGTTTTTCTTTTCTTCTAGTTTTGATAATTTATTCTGTATAAAGTTTTAAATAATTGAATTATAAAAGACTAAAAATAGTTTTTAATTTTTTAACCTATGATGCTGATGGTAATGAATCTTAATTTTTATTTCATTATTTTCCTGAAATTTTTAAATAAAATGACAGATAATTAAGAAATGGGTATATATTTTTATTTTTAAGTAGAATCTCATGAAATATGTTTTATGAAGTATAGGTATAGACATTCTGTGGTGGCTTGAATATAATCTCCATTTGACAGACTATCTTGGATTTATATAGTACCTGTCCAAGAGCTAGAAAGCAAACTTTTAATAGAACCTCATTATGATTCTATCTCACCCAGCCCCCTGAATTCTGAGATGTTTCTACCCTTTTTACTAAATCTGTGCTTTGGGGGAGGGGACTGGAGGTGGTCCAATGGAGAACAGAGGGGACATATGTAATACTTTCACATAAAGATTTTTTAAAAATCTGTGCATTCATTCTGTGTGGGGTGGCTGAGTGTTGATTGTCTTATTAAAGTCTTCAGTTCAACAACTAATACCTAAGACCAAGAAAAAAGGAAGGATCAATTCCCTGCATTCTAAAGAAAGCTCTTAAAGTAAATTAAGAAGGTCAGAACTCTCAACAGCTTAATACAATGCAAATAACTCAGCCATTCCAAGATCATTGCCCTAGTGTCTATTCCCAACACAAATTCTCTTAAGTGGAAACTTAGAGAGTAGGAAGAGCCAGAATTGATCCAAGTTATGAATTCTTAACCCAGGGGAAGAAACTGTGGTTTTTCCACTTCTTGGCTTTAAGAGAAAAAGAATTTCTTTGCTCACCAAATCCGAAGAGAGGAGGCCTGAGGAAGTGCACCCCCAAAATTAAAGAAGTTCACAGGTTACTTATGTCAGCACTTACTGATATATTCCTATCTGTTCAGCACAAGATATTAGATTATGGATTTAAATTGATTGATTCTATTAAAAATTTCTATAATTATATATTTAATAGGCTTTTTTTTCTGAATTGAGCTATTCAATATGAAAATAATTCATCATAAACACAAATTCAATGAATGTTTATCCTCAAAACTGAAGAAGACTTTTATTATAAATTGAAAAAAAAAAAAAAATGTTTATTATAAATGAATCTGCTAAGTGATGTTAAACTATTTTAAAATATTAATTATGCAAGATATATATTACTTAATGTTACACTGCAACAAGTTCAGGATCAACTCTATATTTGATTTTTTCATTTTTATAATTGTACAGACCAAAAAATAGGTTTTCCGCGAAATAATATATTGATAGGAATGAGTGTATTTTTTAATATAACTCAAGACTTGAAATTTTCCCTGTTAGAATTAAACCATATAACTATCATCAAAAATCAACTATTAATACCTAATTTTTACACCCAGCAGACAAGTCTCAGTGGTTAAGCGTCGATCTATGAACCAGGAAGTCATGATTCAAATCCCAGGTTCGGTGCAGGCCTGGTTGTGGGCTCGATCCCCAGTAGGGGGCGTGCAGGAGGCAGCCATCAATGATTCCCTCTCATCATTGAATGTTTTTATCTCTCCCCTCTCCCCTTCCTCTCTTGAAGTCAATAAAGACATATTTTTTTGGAAAAAAAACAAAACCTATTTAGAGTAGGTCAACTAGGTCTCCTTCCTTCAATTTTGTCAAAAGCAAATAATTGAAAACCCTTAACGTCAAAAAAGAAATGTTACCTATTGGTCAAAACATTTAGCTTTTGCTATTTTCTGGAAAGTACACTGTCAATGCTTTTCCAATGCTTATTAACAACTATTATCCTGTAACTGTTACTCTCCAGTAAATGGCACCTAGGTTTAACTGAACAAGAGCTAAGAATTCTACAGTATAATTCTCACCATTTTGCCAGGCACCGTATGTTCTAATCACTTTATTAGTTTGACCAAGTGATACCACTGTCTCTAGAGGTTAAAAATGGTTGAACATGGAAATTTTATTCAGTTTAACCTAACTAATAACCACTCAATCTTCATCGACAACTTTAAGGGTCCTTTGATAACCCATTTTAAAGATGAAAATCAAAGTATGTGACAGGTTAAGTCACTTACCTAAAATCTCTTGCTAGAAACTAGTGAATTCAGGGATTTTAAATTTCAGGTTTTAGTGCTCTGGGTTGTTTCTCTATCTACTAAATTACAGCTGCCACTCCCCTCCCCCCCCCCTCGCCCCAATAAACCAGAAAGCTTGGAAAATAAAAACATACTTTAATTTTAACACACATTTTCCAATATATTTTAAATAATAGTTTTGGGATCTTTAAAATTTAAGTGCTTTAAATAAAATTTTATAAAACTTTGGGTTGCAGATATTATCTATATTAAATTACGAGGCAATATTAATTTTGTCAATATTTAATTACATGCAATTGTCAAGCCAACAAGCCATTAACTAAAATACTTCTGACAGGTAAAATCTAACTTCATTTTTTTTTATTAAATAAGAAATCTAATACTCATTTTGAAAAGTATTTAAGAAACACTGAGAAATATGATACAGAACATGTCCTTCATAGTAAGAGGTGATATAATAAGTTCCCTCTTAATCCAAACCTCATTAATTCTTATAATTTATAATAGCTTATAAAACAAAATTATCAATCAATATGGTGTTTAATGTACCATATTGAACACAATGATTTGTTTTCCCCTGCCTGATATTCTGAGAGTCACTATTGATGCTCAAGATATTTTTGAGGTGATCTTTTTTTTTGAAGCAGGATAGAAGAGATAGGGGAGAGGAGGCGGGTGGGGAAATCTGCTTTTAAATTTTCTTTCACAGATTTTACTCTCAATGGATCAATCTTAGGAAAGAACACAGGAAATTGAGTAAATCGAGAGTGGTCCTCTAAGCGTCCTTGCAACGTTATTTCTGTATAAAGTCTTGGTGTTATAATGGTTTGCATACCTAGGTTTAAAGACTGCTCCAAAGATTATTGTAAAGGGCAGACTTAGAGAAAACGAAAACTCTCTGCATGTACTCCCAGGCCAAGTCCAGACACCCTTGAATAACCAAATGAATAGTTGGAAAACAGTACTTAATGTGTGAATTAACACATTTTACATATCTAATAATTCTATTATTTATCATGCAACGTTTAAATTAAACATGCCTTGTAAATTTCTAATGCCTTGTAAATGGTTGTATGGTTTTATTGGACCAAAATATGACATAATGAATGCTGTAATTAAATGTAAATATTTCCCAACCTAGGATTCATGGACCCTTAGGGGACCCGTCAGAACAGTTTCAAGTTGAAACTGTAAATCCTGTGGGTCCCCCTAAAAAAAGGTCTGAGAAATTCTGATTAAGGGATTTAGTCATTAAGAGCTAAGGCCATCAAAGTCTATTTTTCATCCTGGATTAAATTACAGTTTCCCACTTACTAGCATGTGGTTCCTTGGGCAAGTTCCCTTCCTTCTCTGAATCCCAATTTTTCTTCATCTTTTGTTTTTAAAAATAAGAATATAATGTAATGCCACAATGCTCACTACCTCTTAGGTTTGAATTAATTAAAGAGAAACACTTCATTCACCCCTAAAAAATCAAGTAAGACAAAAAGGATATTTCAAAATAACAGAGACTTGTTGTAAATCTGATGTTTGGATTCTGGGGTGATTCAATAAACATAATGTACAATACTTTCAAAATATTGCAAGTACTTTTGTGTTTGCCATCATGATTGAACTTTATCCATGCATTAAAAGAATGAGAAACTTAATTCTAAAAAGCAAATTAGTCTGGTAGCTCGAATATAATTGCTTGGTTTTTAAAATAGAAAGCAAAAAGTATGTTATTTTATAAGATGAAATACAATGGGGATTAATTTAATTGGAATGGCATCTCAACTTTGTTCTTTTTTTCTCAAGAGTACTGAGTTATTTGG
>JAJQQW010001028.1:0-14755 GCA_025583905.1 Ia io
CTTTAAACAGGATTTTCCTGCATTGTGACCAACTACTTTCTACCTCCGAGCTCACATTGACCACATGATTGACACCTATCTTCAATGCTTGGCAGAGTTTACTGTTGCATTTCCCACTTTTTTCCACACAGAGCACTGTTGATTTTTGCTTGTCCGTTACCGGGTCAGTTTTTTATCAATAACTGCTGATTTTTCCGTCGTTTAATTCGAACTAGTGTGTAACACTGTGCTCTGGTGGTTCTGCTCTTCAGCACAAAAACAGCGGCCCACATTGTCCAACCCCTTGTACAGTGTTGTCCCTCAGGTTCATGAGATTTGCACCGGCCTTCTGTCGTATTGGTTAGTGATTAGAACTTCTGTCCAGGGATTTCAAAGTGCATTCAAAAGTGTCCTTGAACGTAAGTATTGGTCCTTCAGCACTGAAATCTCCTTGAGTTCAAAACTGTTCTTCACTCTTTCCTCACATTTTCACAATGCTTTCCAATTGTCTACTAACGTTCTTTCATTACTGCTGCTTTCAGTGGAACTCTCATTGATATCCAAAACCTCTGCCATGGTATAACATGTTCTCTTTTTTCCTTTGGTTCAAACACCTTTTATAAACACCTTTTTGAGACTCACTCTTTTGCTGCAACACTCACCTACGTGACGTGCCACGGAAACTGTCCTGCCTTCCTCCACTTTTAAGAGGTGTAGTGTCTTTGCTCGATTTTCAGGGAATCCAGAGGGCTTTCTAAACAGTGTTCCAATGCGTTTCACAGTGCCCCGTCTTTTTATGTTTTGTTTTTTTCCCTGATTCGAGCGCACTGTAAACAAATACAGTGAGGAAAGATGTCCACATTTTCTTCCAAAAAAGAACGAATAAGTGGTACGTTTTCCCACTCCGTCCCACTGCTTTTACAGTGAAGTCAGAGTGCCATTCGAACTTTCTTAATAGTATTCTAAACTGCTCTAATCACATAATCTCCTGGATACTACCCTGCATTATACAACTCCTTTCCTAATTCTTTTCCTTTCTTTCTCTACATTCTTTTATTTTCTTTTTCTTTTTTCCAATGTAGCGGTGGGTTTATTTCCCCCTTGTTTTTCTTTCCTTTTCATAGCCGTTGAGGATGGGATAATGGCGTGCTTACTCCTAATGAATTACTGTGGTGTTTTTTAAAACTGATGGCAGTTTGTGTGCTTTTCCCCTGCTCTAACTACTGAAGGGGAATTGGTCCACAAAAACACTGTGCAAACACCTCTTCCCTCAACATTCCACACATTGCCATCACATTGAGAAAAGCTTTCCCACTTCTTTTCCCTTTCCAAGTATTTCCTAACAGTTGAATGAATGCAAAGTCCTAACTATTTGAGAAGCAGTTCTAATCAAGGTGCAGAAAGATCTTTCGTTTCTAGAGGAAGTGGTTTTCTTAGATTTTCTCGCATTGCACATCAACTTCGTTTTCTTCCGTGACCCCGTTCTGCTCACAATGGCGAGAACGGAAATTATTTTACTCTCTGTTTTTTCTCCATACTCTTTTATATATGCTCATGGGCTACTTTTCAATGACGTACCCAGAGGATATTCTAACTAACTGCTGTACTCTGCTTCCTGCTCTCTCTTCTCATTCATTATCTCCCGCAATGTACAACCGGCCTTTTGCAGGACCTTCTCTTCCACTTTGCTACAAATAAATGATCACTATGGTTGTTTTTTCCTGTTGTGGTCGATTAGGGCTGATAACCTTGCAGCGACATTCCTAAGGGCATTTGGACTCGACTCGGCTCTGCTTGCGGGAACAGCCGTTCTAAGGACTCTCTCCCGCATCCGTACACAAACCTTACTTTCTTGCTAACGCTTTGAGGCACACAGTGAGAAAGGAATATATACACTTGCTAGGCAACTACTTTGAGTATTGTTTCCTACTGTCGCTTGCTAGAGCATTCACATTCAGGTGCTACCCGCAACTACATGTTAGACTTTTGCTTAGCATGCACCATTTCATCATGCCACTGCCACACTGGTCTGTTTTAACCACGTCCATCGTACAACCTTTTCTTTCCGTCACTTCCTAGAGAAAGTGTAGTTTTACCCGTCTTTCCTAACCACTAGGTATCAGTTACATGCTGCTGTGCCATGTGAATTACTGGTGCTTTTTAAAATAACTCTGTGCTTTATAGTGTGCTTTTCAGTCCTAATGTTGAGGGATTTCCACTCGTTGATGCAAACATTTTTTACTTACTCAATTGCTCCCCTTGATTAATGTTTGACAATTCATTGCCAAAGTATTTCCCTCGCGGTTTATTGGCCGCCTTTAGGAGATTCATGCGAGGTGATTTCTTTTCGGGGGTAATAGAGTGTGTTTTTCCACTCTTTACAACGTGACTCTTTTCCCTCCCTTGGTTCAATACGAGTCTCTTCACTCTTTCCTCACATGTGAAATGATTACACTCAGATTTCATTTCACCACTAGGTTTTTTTGCCCCTTAACACTGGCGCATCGTCAGTGAATACCGATGTATTTCCTTCCAATCTATAGCATGCGTTCTGCTTTATTTCCATGTTAATCCACGCAGTTTACTAAGGGTTTTCTACATTCTTTCTTCACCTAGATAAGTGGGTTTTTAACTTGTTTTAGTCTAACCATTGGAGATCAGTTACTCCCTGCTATTGCAATGAAATACTGCTGGTTTTTTATGGACTGTGCTATCCTGTGGTGCCTCTTTATGTAAAAAGATTTCCACTGGACACTGTCGTCATACTGAGAAACTATTGACAATTCTTTTCCCCCAACTATTTCCTACCGTGTACTGCTGCTTTGCGTGATTCCTCAGTGATTTCGTTGACACTGCAGCACAGTGGGTCTTTTCCCTCGTCTTTAATACAGATTTTTCCTGCATTGGGACCCAACTTCTTTTCTTCCCTCCGAGCCACCACGATTGACACATGATTTACACACCTATCATTCCAATGCTTTGCAGCGTTTAACTGAGTTGCATTCCACACTTTTCGTTTCCACCCAGAGCGCTGTTGATTTTTGCTTGTCGAACCGTCAGTTTTTTTATCAATAAATCTGCTGGATTTGCCACAACATAACACATCACCATAAAAAAAACCAAACCCGATGCGGTAACTACTTGGGAGTTGTAACCACTGTGTGCATCTGTGTGGTTCAACAGGCCTCTTCAGCCCACCATGCAATCCCCAATGTACCCCACCCCCTTTGGAACGAATTGGTTACCTAACTCTGATCCTGCGAAGCAATCCCCGTCCAAGCTTGACGCGGACTATATAGCCATCGTCGAGCTGCATATCAGCTCCCGGGCTTACCCCCTAGCAAACCTCACCTATAACAATCAACGCTACCCTACAATTGTACAAGTCCGTGCCCACTCCCACACCAATCTCACGCCCACCTAGTCCATAACAATCCCCACACACCACCCGGGCTAAACCCCATCCAATCCCCCAATATAACACCTATACATAAACCAAACCATCACTTACAAACCGCTTCCAACAGTGATCCCACCCATGATATTCCCATGGACACTACCAGAATCACAAAAACAAATTAACCCTCTCTTTGTTGATACACCTCCCCAATAAGCTTTCCCCTCTTCAGCACCCGCCACTGCTTCTAGCCGAATCCTTCTAGTCACTACTTGACCCAAAACTTGGAAGCAAGACCCATCAGGTCAAAACCTTTGTCCACCACTTCAACAGCTGCCCTATAGGGGCATCTAACAACTGTTCACGACGCCCGTCGCTATTCGCCCTACAAATTCCCCATCAACTACTCTGCCCAGTACCCCCACACCCTATGCTGTGCCCTCGAGACCCTAACATGATACATAACCCCCTCAAACCGACACTCTAAAATCCGGTTCCATCGTAAGATATCGTATCCTACAGCGAGCAAACGTGCCCAACAACACTAACGCTCCCACCTGCACAGCGACTCACCTTGCACGCCGCATGCACAAGAACCGCACCATCCAAAAACTCCCAACAAAACCATGCCCATACTCGTGAGTCGCGGATCGAAAAAAACTTGTTATTGCTATCCAGAAAATGAGGATGGGTAACAATCGTGGCTGCTAACACACTGTAGACAACCAGGTGGATATACAACACCAGTTCCGAAAATGTGTTCTACCTGCACTACCAGCATTGCTGATACCACACACGCCGTGCAAACAAGCCTAGCCTTCCACCATTGCCGACACCATATGTGTCCCCTTGAGCAAACCACTTTCAGAAACCACGTATTTGCCTACAGAGGTAGCAATGCCGCCGATTCGAAGAACTAGTGTGTGTTTTACTATAGATAGTGGGGTCAGAGCGCGCGCTATAACATTCCCTTGGTTACCTCGGGATATTTCTCAGCTATTGCAACCCGAACTCTTTGATTCTTCCCCCCGTGCTCGACCAATGGGCCCCAACAAACCCACTCTTAGAAAACCAACTCTTTTACACACGCTCATGGCTACCTAATTACCCAGCCAGTCCCCCCATGGTAGATCACGGCCCCTAGTTCCGACACGCACAGTAAACCAGCTCCCCAAAACCAATCCACACCCCCACCCCTCATGGACCCCCCGCCAAAATAGCAGGACCGACACGTCCAAACCCAAAGCTAACAGTCCAATCGCACTGGTGGGTTGATATTACACACAGGTCCGGAGTACGGTCTGTGAATTTTTCAGCGACGTTCCTAGCTTTATTGGCATAAGGTACACGCCGACAGCTTGGCTTGACCGCCCATCCTACGAAGGGATCTACCTCACCGCAATGTACCTGGGGTCACCCAAAACTTCGCCCCTTAATGCCATCACCGTGAGGCCCTCAATACTCCCAAGTTACACATATGCCCCGACTAAATAAAAGTTATTGCCAATCATGCGTATCCTTGTAGAGCAAACTCCCCTGTCCCCCCAACCCAGTTCTAATTTTAAGCTTTCCTGCCCCATTTCATCCCTGGCAGTCGCACCGACATAAACCGACTCTAACCCTACAAGGCTTCCATCAAACCACCCCACTCTCCGATAAGCTAAAAACCAATTTCCTACCATCCTCCCATCAGTTACACCTGCTTTCCAGTGAATACCCTATCCAACCATGTAAGTCCAAAACCACCACAGAGCAGCACTAGTGATCAAAACGCGACCACATTTCCACTCTTTCCGAAAAACATTTTTTTCTTTACCACTTGCTCCCTTGATAAAATGTTAGAGACCAATTCTTTGCCAAGTATTTCCTCGAGTTTATTGCCGCTTTGGAAGTGATTCACAGTGATATTCTTTGTCCGGGTTAGAGTGTGTTTTCCACTCTTTAAACGTGATCTTTCCAGAATACCTTGTACAATACAGTTTCTTATAACATCTTTCCTCACAAGTGAGTGAAAGGATGTACAACTTGCTTTCCACACTATCTTTATTTGCCCCCTAACCGGCTGCACCTCAGTGAATACAGGATGGTTTTCTTCCAAGTCCTACCGCCGCATGCGTTCTGCCACTTTATTTCATGGTTATCCACGCAGTTTACCTCAAGGGTCATTCTTTTCCAACTACATTCTTTCTTCAACCTAGAGAAGTGGTGTATTACCGATTGTTTTTAAAACCTAACCATTGGAGATCAGTTACTCCTGTAAAAACCAATGAAATACTGCTGGTTTTTATGAACTAACCACCTATCCCATGTGGTGGCTCTGCTTTATGTAAAAGATTTCACACTGGAACACTGTCGTCCTTATTCTCCCAGAAACGCATTGACAATTCTGTTCCAACTATTTCCTACCGTGTACTGCTTGCAGCTGCATATGCCGTTAATTTCGAGTCAGTGATTTCTTGGACTGCAGCACAGTGTGCTTTCTGGTCTTTAACCCAGGATTTTCCTGCATTGGACTCCAACTTCGTTTCTTCTGCCCCTACGCGTGCCTCACATTGACACATGATTTACAACCTATCTTTCCAATGCTTGGCAGGCGTTTACTGTTGCATTTTCCACTTCTTTTCCACCCCAGAGCGCTGTGATTTTTTGCTTGTCGTAACCGTCAGTTTTTTTTATCAATAAACTGCTGATTTTTCCGTCGGTTACTACTGGGTGGTGTAATCACTGGTGCTCCTGGTGGGCTTGCTGCTCTTCATCACAAAAACTGCGTCCCATTGTCCCCCAACCCCTTTTTTGTAAAACAGTGTGTTTTCCCCCTCCCCCTCACGTTCCATTGAGTGAAATTTGCACCGGCCTTCAGTCCGTATTGTAGTAAGTGGGATTAGAGCCTGCAGTGACCAGGGATTTTCAAATTTGGTGCTTTCCAAAAGTGTTCTTCTTGAACGTAAGGTATTGGGTTCCGTTTTTCAGCACGGAAATATCCCCCTTGAGGCTCAAACACTGTTCTTTCACTCTTGTTTTTCCTCCAACAATTTCATATGGCTTTTCCCAATTGTGGGTGTCTAAACGTTCTTTTCATTTACTGCTGTGTTCAGGTGTGAAATTTTCTCATTGATATCCAAATGCTCTGCACATGGTAATACATGTTTTATTTGCTTTTTTTTATCTTTTTCTTTTGTTTCAAACCACCCCTTGTGAGGAAAGCACCTTTTGAGACTCTTATGCTCACACTCCTACGTTGACTAGCACTTGGCGTGACTTTGCACTTGCGTCTATCACTTTTATAGGTTACGTTGTCCCACTGCTAGATTTTCGGTCAGGGAATCCATAAGGGCTTCCTAAAGAGTGTTAACCTCCATGCGTTCAAAACTAAGCAGCGTCTATTTTCCCATGGATTTCTAGCGCCACTGTAAAAAAAACAGTGAATACAGATGAGGCAAGATTGTTCCACACGTTTTTGCCATAGTTTCAGCTGCGTTTCAAGTGAGTCAGGAGTTATTTCAGAGACCTTGTTTGGTTCAGTTGGTAGAGTTCTAAAAGGTTATCTTTTTGTAAAATGTAGCATTTACCAACTCACTAAGGCCCTAACTTGCTCCCATGTAGCGGTGAGATAAACCTTGCATCTAACCATTGAGGATGGGTTACCATTCGCTTTTCCTATTGTTTACTGGTGGTGATTTAAAATTTGCAGTTGTGTGCTTCCAGCTCTTGAGGGAATTACACACACTATGAGCTAGTGCTTCTCAACTATGAATTACATTGGTGTTGATTTTTACTTAAATTTGAGTGGGTTTGTTGATGTTGAATGCTGCATTTCGTCACTAGTGGGGTGGTTCTAGGTGATTGGGGCACACTGCGCCAGTACACTGCCCGTTTCTCAAAACATTGCACTCCACAAAATTGTCCATAAAATCTTTCTTCCCCCCGTGCTCACAATGAAGAAATTATTTTCCCCTTGTTTGAAATGCAAGCCCTCTTTTTTGTTGCTAAGTAGTGACCTAGGCAATGAGTTGAGTAGAGGTTGCTAAGACTGCTCTACTTGCTTCATGCTCACTTTCATTGTTATCACCCCTGAGTGAGGATGACAGTAGCCTTTCGCCAATTGACTGCCCTTCTAGTATTTGGCTAATAATGAACCTCGCACCACTTGTAAATTCCTGTTTTGGGGTGTTTTTCTCTCCCCCCAAGCGGGTGTTATAATCGGCGTTTGCTTTCGGGGGCTGTTCCTACCATCTTGTAAACCCAGAGGTTGGGGTAGAGGCTCTGGCCTTCAAGGGATAGTATACTTCACAGCCGCGAATTGTATATCAGGGGATAACCCCAATCCCCCAACCCCTCACTATGAGAATCAGAGTTTTTACACTTCTGGTTTTTTTTTTTTTTGGCAAACTCTGAACTCCGCATATCGTGTTTTCCTTCTGGTTGGTTGTTTAGGGCTGGTTTTCGAAGAATGGTTCCCTCAAGTGAGAGGTGAGTTATTCAGATAACTTGAATTTTACTTGACCCAGCCCGTCTATCGGTGAAGATTCAGGCGTGCGAGCCCAAATTGTAAAAAAAAAACCTTTTCCCCTTTCCCCTTTTGGCTAACAGTTCAGAAAGTGGGATTTGTGACCTTGTCAGTAAGAGACTCTTTGGAAGGTTTGTTTACTGCTGTTGTGTTAGAAAGGGTCCTCTAAAGACCATTGGTCTGAAGGTAACACCAGTAGCTAATCGAGTTGCCTTTACTCCTGTGATAAATTTTCATGGGTGCGTAGTTAAACTTATGTGCTTTTTTTTTAGATTGAGTGCTTTCAGTACAATTCATCTTGGTTCTGTCCCTCCAATTTCCCACATGAGAGGAACCGCTCAGAGTTTTTTTTTTACCCTTGATTTCCTAACCCACGGGTATTGCTTCGGCCTAGCTTTGGATTCCGATGATTAGATAACCTGGTAAGTGTTTTAACGCCTGGAGTTGCCATTCCTATAGTTGTGTTTTGCCGCTTTTGGTGATTTGAGAGGGTGATTTTCACCACCTCGTCCTTTTATGGTAAGAGAGTATGCAAACATTTTCCCACTCTATTTAAACGGAGTTGGGGGAACTTTTCCTGCGCCTTGTGTGAATAAAGTGGGTTTATTGGACAATTATTCTTTGCCAAGAGGAGATCAAATTGATGTTTCTTGCCATGGTGCCCTTTGGGATGATTTTCCTCATGTGCCCCTTGTTTCCTTTGGTTCCCGGGTTAGAGTGTGTTTAATCCAGATGGGGGTTTCTACAGATAGGTTCTGGGGTGCCTCCTGTATAGGTTAATACAGTATATTTTTCATGGGTATCCACTGTTGTATTTCCTGTTTGAGTGATAGAGAAAAATTATTACCAGTGTATTGCTTTCAGTCACTATATTGGGGGGCTGGTGTTTTTACTTTGATAATTTTTTTAATGGGAATACCAGTGAATGATGGTAGTTTCTTATTGCTTTTTGCAATGAGTGTGGACTGGCTTGATGCTTTACCTAGCTTTTGGGAAATGTTGGCATATCAAGTGGTTGCACTGCATGTATGACTAAAATAAAAGTTTTTCCTACTGGACCACTGTCGGTGTCACTATGAAATAGTGTGTGAAATTTTACGATTTTCTAACCATTGGTTGGTTTGGGAGAAGCAATGCGTTTTAGCTACTTGCTTAAATTGACTGTTGAAGGGTCTTAGGGGCGAGATGTGGAGAAGAGTATATTCGCGCTAGACGCCAGTTTGTAGTGTGGGTACCTTGGATAAAGTACTGTAAGATTTTTCTTTGCACTGGACCAACTGAGTCCCAGGATTTTGTCCGTGGCATTGGGGGGGCACCCGTATTTGAAAAACTTTTTCTTCCCACGATTTCCCTACCGATGTCACATTGCTGACATTTTGTGCCGGCCCCAGATTCTTAAGTTACCCCTATTCTTGGGAATGAGATTTGGGCCGAAAGCGTTTGTGCGGTTCAGGAATTTTTAACCATGGAGGTCTTTTTCCTCCACAGCAGAGGGCCCAATGTATCATTTTGCTTTTGTCCCCCCGTGGGCTCTTTAATAGGTCAAGTTGATATTGAATCAAATTAACCTGGCTGATTGTGAACATACGTTCGGTTACATTAGTTTGGTACGTTTGAGAGATGTGTTCTTAAACTGGTTGAACATTTCCAGGCTTCTTTGCTCCCATAATAGCAACATGAAGGGAATAATTTTGTTTCCCATTGTCCGTACCAGACCCCAGTTAGGTTAAATCAAGTAAACAAGTGCTTGATTTCCCTCGTTTTCAGTGAGGTGGGGAGGACTTTTTGAGGTTAACCAGTAGAAGAGCGCCCTCGGTGGAGCTTCTTTGACACACATAAAGTGAGGGAAGGTATGTAGAACCGCTAGGCCCTGGGTCCAGGGGATTGAGTCAGCATTGATTAGGGAGTTGCTTTTCACTGTATGTTCATGAGTGTGGGACGTTGCTGTCAACACCCGTCCAGTATGGTCGTTCCGTTCATTGATGCAGTCTGAGAAAACATTGCCTTTGTCCTGAGGATCTCAAAGACACTTTTGGAAAAGTTTGGACCCTTTGGGGTTGGATGTTATAGGTTCCAATACACTGAAATCACAGTTGGAAGATCTAACACTGTTTTCTTTTCAAATCGCTATGCCTTGCTTGTCACAGTGGAGCGCGCGCATTCACTTTTCCCACAATCTTTGATGCATTTCCCAGAAGGTTTGCATTTGAGGTTTCATGTGCTCTTTTTTCTGTTGGTATCAGTGAAAACCATCCTTGATAGGAAGTCCCACACGCTTTTGTGGGGCCCATGGGGGAGAAACATGGGGTGGTTGCACTCCTTTTACGTTGACTCGGATCAAAACCACCAACTTGCCTAAAACAACGCTTTTGAGGTAGTTGGAGATTCACACCCCAGGTAGCGCTGGTTTCTTTGGTCACATGCGGAAAATGCCACACTTTTTAGGCTGGTCTAACAACTACCCAGCTGTTGCTCTTGAATTTTCACACGGATCCATAGGTCCCTTTTTCCATTGATTGTGTTTTGACTGGGTTCATTTCACAGCCCCAGTCCCCTTTCGAAAGATTGTCCCACGTTGGGGTTAGTTCGATGCCCAACTCGAGTTGGAGTGAGGTGTGATGTCCCCAGCTTGTGTTCCCAGTGGCGAGTGGCCAATCAATCGCTTGATTATCGTATTAAGGTATTTGTTGAATTTTGGGCTTGATAGTGTTACACAAATGGGAGAGAATAGATGTGCTTTTATGTGTTAAAAAGATAGGAGAGGGTACTATATGCTTGAAGGGCATTTACCAACCATGCCCTTTACCCCCCCCTTTCTCTACATTTCTTTTTTGCCCATTTTAGCTGGTGGATGGGTTTTTTCTTGTTTTCCTAGGCCATTGAGGAATGTTTATGGGCTGCTACTTTGGGGATTATGAAGATTAGGTGGTTGTGTGATTAGATAAAACTGTGCAGGCGGTTGTGTGGCTTTTTCCGCTGCTACTAACAGAAGGCGGATGGTCCACCCCAAACCACTGGTATAAAACAAAATCACCTAGACTAGACAACAATTGCCCCTTTCAACATATGAGACGGGGGGGGAAACCGTCTTTCCAATCTACTTGTCCAAAAGTGTTTCCTATAACCAGTTGAATGCATGATGCCTTTCTCACGTACCCCCCACAGTAGTGATGTTTCATTAGATGTTGAGTGGGCAGAAGACTCTGCTTTTCTGCAGCCCCGTTCTTCTCGGGATTTTTCTCGCATCTTGCACCAACTTCTTTCCTTCCCCCCGGTGCTCACAATTGGGCAAACCAAATTATTTACTTAATCTCTTGTTTTCCCAAAAAACTTCTCTTTTATATAGCTCATTGGCTACTTTTCAATGAGTACCCAGGAGTGGTTGCTAACAACTACTGTCTACTCTGCTCTCCTGCTCACTTTCATCTTCATTCAAAGATCACCCCAATGTACCTCACCGCCTTTGCAGACTTCTCTCTTCACTTTCGCCACAAATGACTCGCACCTTGTGTTTCCGGTTGGTGTTAGGGCTGGTTTTTTCGAGCGATACCTAGTGCTTTGGGGACTCAAAACTCTGCTGGCGGGACAGCCGTCCCTCAAGAGGATTCTCCCCCCCACCCCCCCCGCCGCATTGTACACAAACCTTTCTTCCCCCACTCTTTGCTCACAGTGAGAAAGGATATACACTTGTAGCTTGCAACTCTTTTTGTCATTGTTTACTGCTGTGTCTTGTAGAGCATTCACATTGGGTCCCCCATCACAGTTATTATTCTTTGCTTATCTGCAACCATTTCCATGCATGAGCACTCTCGTTTAAACCCGAGTTCCTTCTTACAATCTTTCCTCCCACATGAGAGACGTGAGTTTTTACCTTGTTTCCTAACCGCTGAGGTAATCAGTTACTGCTGCTTTCCAGTGAATTACTGGTGCGTTTTTAACTCTGTTCTATAGTGTGCCTTAGTCCCTAGTTGAGGGCATTTTCCCACTCGTTGTGCATAACATTTATCTTTACCACGTGCTCGCCTTGATAAATGTTGGAGTATGACATTCCTTTGCCAATTATTTCCTCGAGTTGTTATGTGCCGCTCTTGGGTGATTCTCATGGATTTCCTACTGTCCGGGTATGAGTGTGTTTTCCACTCTTTAACACGGGACTCTTCCCTCCTTTGTACAAAAGCAGTTTCTTCATCTTCTTTCACCCTTTCCTCACAGTGAGAAAATGATGTACACATATTGATTTCACACTATTTTTTTGCCCCTTAAAAAAAAACGGCTGCAATCTCCGTGAATACAGATGGTTTTCTACCATCTATAGCAATGCATTCTGCTTCTCTTAAATTTCATGTGTATCCACAGCAGTTACTAAGGGTTTTCTACATTCTCTTTCTTCACCTAGAGAAAGTGTGTTTTACTTGTTTTCTAACCATTTGGAGATCCCGTTACTACCGACTATGCAATGAAAATACAGCTCGGTTTTTATGACTGTGCTATCCTGTGGTTCCTGCTTTATGTAAAAGATGTCCACATGGACTCACTGTCGTCGATATTGAAAACCGATTGAACAATCCTTTTCCAACTATTTCCCTTACCGTGTACTGCTGCCTTTTTGTGCTTCTCATGGATTTCGTGGACTGAAAGCACAGTGTGCTTTCTTTTCCTGTGCTTTAACCAGGATTTTTCCTGCATTGGACCAACCTCCTTTCTTCCCTCCGTGCTTCACATTGACACATGATATTTCCACCTATACTCCAATACCTTGGCAGGAGTTTACTGTTTGCATTTTTCCACTTCTTTCCTCCAGAGCGATGTGATTTTTGCTTGCCGTACCGTCAGTGTTTTTTTATCAATAACTGCCTGATTTTCCGTCGTTTACTACTGGTGTGTAACACTGTGCTCTGGTGGGGCTTCCTGCTCTTTCAGCACAAAACGGCGTACCCATAGTCCAACCCCTAGTGTACAGTGTTATATCCTCATGTTCATGAGTGATTGGCACCGGCCTTCTGTCCGTGATTGTTACGTGATAAAGTGCTGGGCTGTCCATGGATTTTCAAAGTGCTTTCAAAAGTGTTCTTGAACGTAAGTATTGGTCTTCAGTACTGGAAAACTTTCCCCCTCCCCTTTCCCCCCTTGAGCTCAGAACACTGTTTCTTTCATCTCTTTCCTTACACTTGTCAAAATACTTTCCAATTGTTTTCCTAACGTTCGTTTTCATTTACTGCTGCTTTCCATGTGAATTCTCATTGAAATTCCAATGCTCTGGCCATGGTATACAGTTGCTCTTTTCTTTGATTCAACCACCTTGTATAAGCACCTTTTGAGACTCGTATGCTTCACACTCCTACGTGACTTGCACTTGCCTTCTCACTTTATAGGTGTATGTCAATGCTAGAATTTTTTTCAGGGAATCCATAGGGCTTCTAAACAGTGTTCTCGATTCGTTCACATAGCCGTCTTATTCAAGATTCTAAGCAGGCACTGTACAAAGACAAAGTGGAGTGCTGAAAGAGTTAGTCCACTAATTGTCTTCTTCCAAACGCTTTAGTACCAGTGTTTCAAGCTGCGAGTTTTCAGTGAAGTCCAGAGGTGCTTTCGAACGTTGCTTATAGTAAGCCTAACTAACTCTATCTCATGGATTACCCTTTGTCATTTACCAACTCCTCCTTACCACATTCTTTTTTTCCACATGTACGAGAGTTTTTTTGTCCCCCCCCCTGGTTTCTAGCCTTGCGGATGGGTTATGGCTGCATATCCAATGAATTTACTGGTGTTGATTAAAACTGTGGCAGTTTGGTGCTTCCTGCTCTACTGGAAGGGATGTCCACACACTGATGCAAACACTCCTCAACATTGCCCTACATTGAGAAAATCTATCCACTCCTTTTCCAATATTTCCACAGTTGAATGCAGCCTTTCGTAACTAGTGAGTGTTTTCTAAGATTGGGGCAGAGCGCGCTTTCTGCCCTTTTCCTCGTGATTTTCTCGCATTTGCACCAACTTCTTCCTTCCCCCCGGCTCACACATGGAAATTACTTTACTCATGTTTTCCAACTCTTTTATATAGGCTCCATGGCTACTTTTCAATGAGTACCCAGAGGTTGCAAGCCACTGCTGTACTTCTGCTTCCTGCTCACTTTCATTCATATCACCCCAAAGTACAACCGCCTTTGCAGACTCTCCTTCACTTTGCAAAATGACTCGCACTTTGTGTTTCCCTGTTGGTGTTCGGCTGGTTTTCACAGCGAATTCCTAGTGCTTTTGACTCGACTTTCTCTGTCTGCGGGACAGCCGTCCTCAGGGATTCTCCCGCACTGTACAGAAACCTTTCTTCCGCCTTTGCTCACCAGTGAGAAAGGATATACACTTGTTTTGCAAATAAATAAAAAAAACCTTCCCCCCCCACCCTTTTGTATTTGTTTTTCCTGCTGTCTTGTAGACATTCACATGGTCCCAACACAGTTATTTTTTTGCTTACTGCACCATTTCATGCATAGCACGTCTTTTTACCGAGTCCGTTCTTACATTCTATCCTCACATAGAGACTGAGTTTTATCTGTTTCCTAACCACTGGTATCAGTTACTGCTGCTTTCCAATGAATTACTGGTGCGTTTTAAACTCTTGCCTATAGTGTGCTTTAGTCCTATTTGGAGGCATTTCCACTCGTGTGCAAACATTTTTCTTTACCACTATGCTCAGCCTTTAAATGTTTGACAATTCTTGCCAAGTATATCCTCAGTTATTGCCCGCTTTTGGGTGATTCCTCATTGATTTCTTTGTCCGGGTAGATGTGTTTTCCACCTCTTTACACGGCTTTTCCCTCCTTGTAGAAAAGTTTCTTCACTCTTTCCTCACAGTGAGAAATGATGTACACTTG
>JAJQQW010000205.1:0-11984 GCA_025583905.1 Ia io
GAATCATTTGATCAGCTGCTTCCCCCTGCATGCCCCATACTGAGATTGAAGCCCGAAACCCAAGGCATGTCCCCAAACTCGAATTCACAAAAACCGATGACCCCCTGGTGGTTCGTGATGGATGCTCAACAAACCAATTAAGCCCACACCAGTTGGGCTAAGAATCATCTATCTCTTTTAAAATAAAAAAAAAAAGCACAATCCAATTTCAATTAGGCACTAGAGCCTTTTGGGGGGGGGTTGCACAAAATTCATTCAAGGGTGTGGCCCCCCGCCCCCGCCGCGGCTGACCTCGGCCCCCTCAGCCTGTGGCCTGTTTGGTCCGGAAGGTTGTCCGAAAGATGTCTGGTCCCTAATTAGCATATTATTACACACCTGTTTAATTTATTATAGATATCATCTCTTATTTTAATAAAAAAAAAGCATTTGGGAATGGCCCTGCTGGTGTTTTTGGCCCAGATTAAAGCATTGGCCAGCAACACCGAAAAGTTGCAGGTTCAAACATCCTGCCTGGCCTGGGGTAGAGGCCGAGTGTGGGAGGCTACTGATCGAATTGATCGATGTGTGGGTCTCTCTCACATCAATATTTCTCTCTATCTCTCTCACTCATCCCTCCACCCTCACCATCCACTCGTCTTTAAAAAAAAAAATCCCAATTGGAAAAAATATCCTGGGTGAGGATTAACAACGAACAAAAGAAATAACCAAAATAGTGTGGTAGGACAGACTTTTAAACCTAAATTAAAAAAAATAAAAGCATTTGGGACTTAATTGGAGTGCTTGGACATTTGGTTGAGAAAGCATACTAATTAAGTTTTTTTCCTTTTTATCTTTTGCAACGAGCCCCCTGTTTGTTTTTATATAGGGAGGATGAGAAACAATGTGTCCAAACCAGAAAAATAATTCCAGGCTATACTTGGAAAAACACATTTTTTTTTTAAATTTAAAATTTTTACAGAGCAGAGGGACCTTAGAAGTTTTCCTGCAAATAAGTCAGCGTAGCTTGCTTCCCTCTGGTTTACCATTTCGATGACAAGCATGCCTAAGGATGAAACTTTGCACATTTTACGTAGAGCCTTTTGTGAAAACAAGGAAAGGAAGGAAGCTTGGGGTCTAACGTTTCTGAACACAAGAAAATCATAGAAATTGTATTTTCTGTCTCTGACTGGGCACAGACTGATTTCCCAACAACTATGGGTAGTTTATAAACATGCCACCTTCCAGTAAAGTTTCGGCGGGAAGCCACCCCCTTGGTAGGGAACCCTCAAAAATAGCATGTCAGAGACCTGAATGCGTCCACCATGAGGCCAGCTCTGCCACACCCAATAGGCTGTGTTCAAGTGGAATGGTATGGTAACAAAGATAAAAAGACTCGGAAGTAAGCGGCCACATCCCTCTGCCTATCAAGATAAGTAATTGTTTTTCTCCCTTCCCCCCGCCGCCCCCAACAAGGTTTAAATCTCAGTTGTCGTGTAGGAAACTCCTCACCTTTCCTCCTCGTGTCGGCAATTTTGTGGGCTAATCCTGTTGTGGGGCCCACTCCTCGTCCTGCAACGGTGGCTGCGTCTCTATATCTCCCTTTTTTCAAGAGGGAACGCTGATTTGGCCAAGAAAGAAACCACACCTGAGCAATTTTTGAGTCCAACTCTAAACGAGATGCCAGTCTCCCGCTCGCTCCACCTCTGACCCTTCTAAATTCTTTTTCTTCTAGATAAAACGAAAGTGACTGTTGCAGGTTTATCTGGTTCCTCAAACACCAACCGGCCGTCTTGTCTGCACAGCCTGTCACCTCTTCCATGCCTTTCTCCTGGTTCGTTGGCTTCTGCGGAACTTGCAGAAAAAGGCTGCTCAGAGAGGCCTTCCTTGACCCATAATTACTGTTTCTTTCCTTCCTTCAAAATTCAAACGGGTCCCTGTTTGTGTGTTATTATTTGTCCTCCACCCACTAAGGAAAAAACATCGAGAGGCAATGGACAGGCTCAGTGTTGATCCTGGAAGTACCCCAGCCCTAGCACACAGGTGCTCAAAAAAGGTGTATCTTACACACTGACCGGCGCTGTTCACCACACCCACCACACCTGCAATGCACTGGCAGAAAGAACTGGCCGTCATATGGTCTAACCCCCCCGTTGGGTTTTTGTAACAAAGATGCCTGGAAGCTCCTAACCAACAGATTTCTCAAACTGACTGCATATTAAGAATCACCTGGAAACTTAACCAATCCCACCTTTGCTCAGCCCGGATGGCCTGGCTCAGCCCAACAGTAAAGCATTTTCCCTTTGTGGCCGGGGAAACACCAGCCAGCCTATGTGCAGAAATAAACAATGGAAAAGCCCACTTATTTTCATTCCCAAAAGTCTGTTTCCTTTCCTCACGAAGAACCTGAAGTTCTTTTTTCATTTCCCACTGGTGATGTCCAGGCCCAAGAAAGGGACAGCTTTTAAATTCCCAAGACACCGATTAAATAATAGTCCAATTAGGCCCACAAACTTGGAATAACTACTGAGTTAATAAGTTTTCCATTCAAGGTTTTCGTAGAGAAGAGGGTCTGGAAAGTTGTTGATTGAAGAAAAGGGGTTTTGGGCAGTGGATGGTAGGACAACGTAACAACGAGAACGAAGGCCTCCTAACCGTCTCAAGCAGAAGAGCAAACTCAAGAGGGGTGGCCTGGGAGGGAAAAGGCCTGGGAAACAGAGTTTAGAAATCCAAATAGCGGGGTCCAGGTTAGTCTTTAAACCTTTCCTCGCCTTCCTTTCCTTACTTATTTAGTAAAAGATAAAGAACAAAAGGATACTCCCTTTCCGGTTATTTAAGTCCCTGAAGTTTACATATGAAAAATATAAAGTCAGCACATTTTAGGTTATCAATAAATTAGAACTGATTTTAAAAAGCCATTGAGAACTTCAGATTGGTTTTGCTGGGAAGTAGCAGATTTCAACACAAAATGTTAATAATAAATATAATACAGTTTCTCAAAATCATAATGAACCAGGAAAGGTTTGTGAAGGATCAAATATGCTTACACAGTGTATTGTATACGAGCACTATGATATCACAAAAAGAACACATTCTGTTCACGCCAAAACAAAGAAAACACCCCCCCCCCCCCCCCGGCAAAAACAAGCATTGAACTTGTTTTCACGTGTCCCAGAATCTTTCCCCATAAAATTTGCTGGGCTACTTGTAATTTGATTTAGTCTGAGGTTTGGAACCAGCTGCTATTCTAAGTGTCTAAAAACCAACCAAGCATCCGTAGCAAGGGCAGGAAAAAGACAAATTGAAATTTCAGATTAGCTGCAGGTTTCCTAGCATCTTGCAAAACTTTTACGAAAAATGCTAGAGCTGGATAAAAACTAATGCAATGATTTGGGAAACTTTTTTTGAAAGTGGGCAAATTCTTTCTTCCTTAAAAGAAAATGATATATATATACACAAAAAAAAAAAAAAAAAATGAAAATATATATATATATACATACACACACACACCACACACACACACACACAACACACAGATCACACTGAGGCCAGATTAATTAAGATCTCTGAAACGAGCATAATAATCTGGCCACGTCATGTGGTGTGTGGTGGTGTTGTGTGTGATGTGTGTGTGTGTGTGTATAATTAGAGGCCCGGTGCATGAATTTCCGTGCATGGGTGGGGGTCCTGGGCCACCTGGCCTATATAGGGGGAGGGGACATGGGCAGTTGGCCGGCCTGCCTGCTGGTAACGTCCTGTCAAGGGACAATTTGTGCATATTAGCCTTTTATTGTAATAGGAAATATTACACTGAGTGGCCAATTATAATAATGCGTTCAGAGAGCCATAATAATCTGGCACTAGTACATATATATGTATAATAATGTTTTTAAAAGAAAGAATTTGCCCCTGGCCTGCACCCTCTCGCAATCCAGGAAACCCCTTGGGTGATGTTTGGACTGCCAGTTTTTTGGCCTGGTCCCTGCAGTGCCCCAGGCCTGAGGGACCCCCACTGGTGCACGAATCCGCTGCACCAGCATCAACTATGCATATAAGATCTTTGGTAATCTATTTATTCTTCCCCCTCCCCCCCTCCCCCCTCACCCTCTGCGATTCATCATCAGTCCCTGTTTCCATTGTTTCTATGCCTTGCATGAGCATCTGGCCCCCGTGGTCCAGTGTGCCGTCATAGCTACTGGTTGAAAAAATCACTTAGGGACATAATATTTAATATATAATATATATATATATATATATATATATGTATATATATATGTTTTTTTTTTGTGTTGTTTTATTTTGCAGAAATTTTAATAATTTTTTTTATAATTTTTTAATATTTGATTTTTTTTACAGAGAGAAAAGAGAGAGGGGAATAGAGAGTCAGAACCTCGATGAGAAACATCGATCAGCTGCCCTACTATTCTTGCCACACCCACTAAGCTACTTGGTGATGTGCCCGCACCCAGGTACATGCCATTGACCGGAATCCGAAAACCCGGGACCCTTTAGTCCACAGGCCGACACGCTCTAATCCATCTCCACTGAGCCAAACCGGTTTCGGCATAATGTTTTGCAGAATTAATATCTAAAAACAAAATCAAAACAAAAAGCTGAAGCCCCAACGAAAAAAAAACAAGAATGAAAGGCTGAGACTTGCCCTTTCTGGTTGGCCCTGGAATATCCCAACCACCCTGCCCCACCCCTCAAAAAGTATCTGGGAAGTTTGAAAAAAAACCCTAAGTCCGGCCCCTCATCTCCTGTAGATGAGGAAATTAAAATCCTGAATGCTGAGGGATGGACATGAAGCTTTGGCCAGTGAGCGGTGAGACAACCAGCCAAAGGCCTGTGATTTCTTCTGAGCTGGCCGCATTTTTTTCCCCTCTCTCCTCCCACTCCCCGCCAGGAACTACACCACATGTTGCTATTTTTATTTTTTTTTTTTTTCCCCAGAATAAACCCAGGTGTTAAATACAAGGAGGCAGAACCTTGGCAAGAGGGTCAACTTGGCAGCGGCCAACTCCCCTGAAAAATATTTAACCCCCTCCTAAACTGCACGTTGACCAGATGTCTGTCCTTGGCCTACCTTTCCTGTTCATGTTCCCACAAGGAGCCCCAGATTAACCTCTGCTCATAGATCGGAAATCATAATTTTGGCCTTCAAAAGACAGTAAATCCGACTGTTCTTGAAGTAGTTGCCAATATTAAAAAAAATCCCAGAAGATTTGCCCTTATACTTTAGGATTTTCCCCCATAACCACCAGTTGGAAAGTGAAAATCTAGCAACAATTGAACATCTCATACCCAATAGGTAAATCATCCCAGGAGAGGAGAAAGAAGGCCAGGTGCACCCTCCCAGTTTATCACAGTCCCCACCAGACCCACCAGTGAGTCCCTGTTGTCTGTTTCCGTAAGCCTGGAGTTTTTGTGACCCCATGGCCTACCGTTGATGTCGCCCTCCCCAGAAATTTTTGAGGAAACCGAAACTTATAAGCAACAAAAGATAAACCTAGCACAGATATACAAGCAATAGATTCAGAAAGCTGAAGGTGAGCCCAGCCATTGTGGCTCAGTGGTTGAAAGCAATCAACCTATGAACCAGGAGTCACGTTTCGATCCCGGTCAGGGCAACATGCCCGGGTTTTGGGTTGATCCTCAGTGGGGTGTGCAGGAGGCAGCTGATCAATAAACTCATCATTGACATTTCTATCCTCCCTCTCCATTCACCGCATCCCCTTCCTCTCTGAAATCAATAGATAAATATATACTTTTTTAAAAAAGAAAGATGTGGTGACCACATCCTAAATAATCCTGGTTTCCCGTCATTGAATTAAGAGAAACTTTTCAGATTGTCCTGACTCGTTTTATTTTTTTCTCCGAAGTCTGTTTTTAAATTAACCATCCAATAATAGAAAAGGTAACATGCAAATTGGAACACCTCAGCCCCTCACAAGATGGCCCCTGCTACAACCAGGCTGGCCGGAGGGAGTTAGTGAAGGGATGACTAAATGACTGAATAAGCAGTCTGCGTTGGGGGGCGACCAGGAATGGCAGGGGGGGTTAGTGAGAGATACCAAATGACTGATAGCAGGCTGTGGTGGGGGCGAACCAGAAACCGCGGGGGGGGGGCAGTTGGGTGGGTGACCAGGCCGGCAGGGGGGGGCAGTTAGGGGTGACAGCCAGCTGGTGGGGTGGTGCAGTCAGGGGCGGCCCAGTCTGGTGGGTGGGAGGGGCAGTTGGGCGATTAGGCCTGGCAGGGGGGGGCAGTTTTGGGGCGCACAAGCAGTTGGTGGAGGGCAAGTCTGGGGTGACCAGGACTTGGCCAGGGGGGCAGATATATGGGCGACCAAGCAGGCAGGCAAGGTGAGTGATTAGGTAGCCAGCTGTCCAGGATTGTGAGAAGGGATGTTCCGACTGCCCAGTTTTAGGACCAATCCCCAGGGTCCCGGGCCTAAACTGGCAGTCGGACAACCCCCAAGGAAGGGGTCCTGGATTGGAGGAGGGTGTCAGGCTGGGCTAAGGAAGAACCCCCCCCGCCCGCCGGTGCAAAAATACGAATTTCTTTGCACCAGCCCTCTAGTCCTATAATAAAAAAGGGTGATATGCAAATTGAAACAAACAGCCTAACCAGCAGAATGACCCGTCCAGATGACCATGCTATGACAAACCCATTGGGCACCAGGCCACCAAGGTGGGTATGAAATTGCGATTTGGTCCGGGGACCCATCATCACCCCATGAATCGCCCTGCAGAAGGGAGACACAGCTCAACCGAGCCAGCAGGCATCAATCAGGGGGCTTCCAAAGAACCGGGTAACCGGGGGTGGGGGGTGGCGGCAGCACCAGGCCAAGGCGGGAGTGCGGGTGGGGGGGTGGTGCCAACGGGGCCGTGAGGGCAGCCCAGGGCCAAAAGGCAGCTGGGCTACATGGGCCCCAAGCAGCTGGGCTGCGAAGGCCTACAACCCTTGGCAGGAATTTCGTACTTCGGGCCTCTAGGAGACAATAGAGCAACAAGTCCCCCAACCCTGCTTTCCCTGTGTCCCCTGTTGACACCAACTTCTCCACACTTCTCCAAGAACAAATCCCTAAGCCCCATCGGTGATCTTTATAAACCACACAGCAGCCTATTGCCGCCTCCAGGGCACCTCACACCCACCCAGCACAACAGAGCAAAGGCCCTGGCAGCCAAGAGCCCCAGGATCAGCCGCCAGGAATGGGCAACCTCGGGCACCGTGGAGAAAGAGAGCGATGCTTTAGGGGCAGCTGGTCCTCTCTCTGCAAAGTGGCCATCTAGCCTCTCACGTCACATGCTCCCCTCCCTCGCCTGCCTCCCTCATAAAAGACTTACAAAGATATCAGATAAACAGAATTTCGCACCAAAGGCTTTCCTAGTGATTAACTGTATATTTTATTTTAAGCATTTTAACCTAAAAAGCGGTGTGTTTACTAGGAAATAGAATTTTAGGGCATCCTGAGGAGTTTTGGGGTGGAAAGAAACATTTGGAGCTAAAAGGCCCTTAGCCGTCAAATTAAAAGCGAAAGTGGAGTTTATTTTCCTTCCCCTGAAAGGGTCTCATTTAAATCACCTCCCATTCTCCCAGATTTTTGTTCAAATGTTACTTTCCCCATGAGCATTACCTAATTCACCCGTCCCTCCCGTCCGCCCACCCCGTCTCGATTGCAATATCGACCCGCTTTTTACATTTTTCCTTTTTATAAAAATAAATATATTTTTATTGATTTTCAGAGAAGGGAGAGGGAGAGAAAGAAGAAACATCCAATGAGAGAGGACATCATTTTGGATTGGCCTGCCTCCTGCTTCCCCCACACCGAGGATCAAAGCCCCACCAACCCAAGGCATGTGCCCTGACTGGAATCGACCAAGACCCTCCTGGTTTGGGCCTGGCTTTGATTTTTTCTCCTGACATTACTTAGTATTGTGATATACTATGTTTTACCATTATTTATTGTCTTTCCTTCCTTCTCACTAGAACATGAGCTCGGTGGGAAATAAGGATCTCTGGTCTGGTAGCCCCACCACAAGCAATCTTCAGTGCTGGTCCATAGTAGACACTCAAGAAAGGACTGGTGCCCCAACCTCCCAAGGGTGAAATTACTTCAGCAATTAAGGAGACGCAAAGTAGGAAATTCTTAAGAACAAGAAACGGGACCTACGTAATTTTACCAAGCCTGAAGAGAGCTGCATAAAGTTTGGATGCTTGTCTTTTTCCTTTAACGTGTAAGATGCATCTTTTTGGGAATGAACAAACATACATATCCTTATCCCCCCTAAGATACAAGGAATGTGGCAAAAGTTGTTTACGGTTGTGAGTACAGGAAAATGAGTTTATTTTTGTATTATTAATTACTTATTAATCATTAATAATTATTTATTATTTCTTATCATTATTATTATTTAAACCTTTATCTTTTTTCACCAACCCCTCCAAGTCTTTTTCAAAGGAGGGGGAGGGGACACACCATTCTTCTTTTTAAAAATTCTAGGAACTAGATGTATGATTAGCCCCATCTGGGGAAAGCTGGATGTTAAATAAGGATTGCCTTTTTTGTTTTTTTTCTTCCCCCAAAATAATGCCTGCCAGTTATGTATTAATAAAAAACTCACACCATTTGGAAAGTTGGTATGGGTGTGGTTTACTGTTGGTGGTGTGTGTGTGCTTTGTTGTTGTTGTGTTGTGTGTTGTGGTGAGGCAGTTGGTATCTTTTGGGGGACTAGGGGAGTGTGTGTGTGTGGGAAGAGAGAGAGAGGAGAGAAGAGAGTGTGGTGTGTTGTTGTGGTGGTTGAGGCAGTTGTATCTTTGACTAGGGGTGTCGTGGTGGTTTGTGTGTGTGTGGGGCGGTGTGTGTTGTGTGGTGGTGTTAAGTGTGGCGGTTGCATCTTTTAGATTTAAAATACAACCTATTCAGCTTTTCCCCTCTGGAGCTAAACAAGTTGCTTGGTGTTGAGGTTTTTTTCATCTAGCGATGGGTTCCCCAGGCGGAACACCTGCCACACAGGGACCGCCTTTGAAAATAGAAACAGGCCAGGGCTGTGCCCTGGCCTCTGCCCTCGCCCTGTTCACTTTTCCCGACCAGCGGTTCTTTGTGTGGTGTGTTGTTTGCTTGCACCGTGGCATTTAACACTTTTTTTACTATTTTGGGTTCTTTGGGGAATTCCTCAAAAA
The DNA here is from genome assembly GCA_025583905.1 of Ia io. Classification (NCBI taxonomy): domain Eukaryota; kingdom Metazoa; phylum Chordata; class Mammalia; order Chiroptera; family Vespertilionidae; genus Ia; species Ia io. Next base: position 9,161 of record JAJQQW010000205.1, read on the forward strand.
CAGTACCCAGGGGTACTCTGATTTATTGTTTACCAAAGGCACAAAACACTCTGAAGGGCACCTTGAAACTCTGTGGCTATGGGTTCTAAACCTGGCCTGCAAGGTCAGAAACCACCACACTGGAATAAAGGTCCCGGATCGGAATCGGTTTTAGTTTAGATTCGTGGGTTGCCAAACACCTGTGTGCTATGTGTCCTGAACTGTTACTGGCGGCCAATCCCGCTGAGCAGAGAACAGGGGAGGGGAATGGCCGAAAGGAAGAGGATCAGAAAACAGGCAGGCCATCTTTTTGCTGCGACCAGATAATAAAACCCAATTCAAGGAAAAGTTGCTTCATCACCAATCGGAGGCCATAGGAAATAAATTTCAAGAATGAAAAACTGTAAGGACCCAGGGTGCATGGGGGAAGGCTTTATGTCTGACACAAGGGCCCAACTGAGGCAAAGGCATAAACTTAGTCACAGAGGTGGAACAAGGACATGAACCCATTTTCATTAGCAACCTGGACTAGTAGAATGTCAATTTCTGGTCACCTCCCTATTATTTAAAAAATAGCGGCCAAACTGGTTTGCCCTATAACAAGCAGATGTCACACAACAGAACCAAGGGTTTAAGTCTACTTTGAGTAAATGGTCTAGTCTTGTCGAAGTTTTTGGGCAATACTATTAACCTACGAGGTGGGACCTTACTTTTGGAGGCTATGGTTAATCATATTATGGGACACACCCATCCCAATGAAAAATGCCAATAATCGGTCGTTTTTTAAAGATCTAAAATTTACATTGGATTGTCACGTGGAAAAAAAAAACCTAGGTCGCGGAAATTAATAGAGAATTGCTTACACCATAAAGGGGGGGGGCCAGGGGGAGGGGAAGCCAAAATAAAAAACACAAAAGGCTGCACACAGCACAAAACGACCTTTTCTCTGTTAACAACATGTGGAAATATCCCTGAATGGTTTTAGCATTATGGAACTGAACTTTTTCACTGGCTTTCTTCTTAAAAAAACAGGGCCTTGATAATGGCCGACGATTGAGGTTTTTGGGGGGGGGGGGACTCCTCCACTGTATATCACCTTTGGAATTTTTGAAACTTAACTAATACTGTATTCCTATTCATATATATTACCAATAAATATATTTTTAAAGAGAAACAATACTTAAATGAGGAAGGATTATTTAAAAAATATTAATTAAAGGCCCTTTCGCCAATCTAGGGGGCGTATAGAAATGAGAGTGTGAGTCCCTTGGGATATCACCCTAGTTGACCATTTCTATAATTTTGAAATAAATTTTTTTCCAAAAACAAGAAGGACTTCAATTTAAAAACAAAGGGCAAGAGCCTGCCGGTGTTGGGCATCCGTTTGTTGGGTTGTGTGCATTCCAGTTTGCACCAAAAGGGTTGGCCAGTTTCAATTCCAGGGTTCAGGGGGCACAAGGCCCAGGTTTTCCAGGGCTCAATCCCCCCAGGAAGGGGGGGGCATGCCACGGAGGGCAGGGAACCATCCATGGTTTCCCTCTTACATCCAATTGTTTTCTCTCTCTCTCTCTTTGTTCATAAACAATTTCAATTTTAAAAACAAGAAAAAAAAATAACCTCTGCTCTGGGGCTTTAAATGGAGTTGGATGCCTCCAGGAAGAGGGCTTGTGGAGGAAGGGGGAAAATGGCCAAAGGTTTAATTTTGGCTCTTGCTTCGGATAATGAAGTCATAATTTTATTGATGTACCGAGAAGCTGAGGGGAAGTTGGAACCAAAATTTCTCCCGCTGCCGTCACAAAATGGGTTTTCTTGATGTTGCCAAATTGGGCAGGGGCTTTCTTTTCTTTCTTTTTTCTTTCTTTTTCTTTCACTTTCTTTCTTTCTTTCTTTCTTTTCTATTACTTTCCTTTCTTTTTTATCTTTATTCTTTACTGATTTTTCAGAGAGGAAGGGGGGGGGAGCGGGGGGAAAGGACGAGATGAAAATACTATACAATGATGCGAGGGACATCAAAAGATTGAGGGGATGGGACCTCCTGCAACGTGTTCCCCAACATAGGGGATCAAGCCGCAAAACCCCAGGGCATGTGGCCCGGGGCCTGGAATCGAAAACCTGGGACCCTTTACACCAGTTCCCACCAGGGGCATTGTCACCAAACTGAGCCAGGACCGGGGCCAGGGGCGGGGCAATGCCATTTCTGAGTGCGCACTCCACCTCCCGCCCCCCCCAGAAGCAGGGCAAACAGCCTTTTCTCCAACAGGATAAGTTGGTTCAACTCTCTTGTTGCTCCTTAAATTATATGGGGAGAAAGAAAAATGTACTAACTTAAACCGTTTCATACGGGCCTTCGGCGAATTTGGGAGCTGGTTTTAAAATTGCTTAACCATGGAGGGAAAGGGGAGGACTTAAATTGCAAGGCGTGGTTTTATAGATTTTGGGAAAAATCCTCTTGGGTTCAAACCCTTGGGGAAGAGGGGCACAGCCCATGGGGGGGACTCATTTTAACCAAGTATTTTCCCTTCTGCATGGGGCTCCCTGGCAGGGAGTTACAACGGTAAGTGAGGGGTGGTGGTTCTGCAGGGGATGGTTTTGCTTGTTTTGGAGGAGAGGGGAAACCAAAGGCCTGTGTTTTCAGTCTTGGGAACTCTCTTTTACCTCAAAAAACGCTTAGCATATGGATCCTTCATTTTTTTTTACAAAAGCCTGAGTAGGGTGCCTTCCTTTTATTACAAATTAGATCATAATGCTGGTCCTCACCTACCCTCCTCGGGTGTAGGGTGTGGAAATTTGGGCATACTCACAACCACTAGAGGCAGGGTCCCTCTATGTGTGTGTACCTTCAAAA
>JAJQQW010001632.1:0-12817 GCA_025583905.1 Ia io
TAATTCTGGTCGAAATTTGCTAGAAATTGGTGAGCTTTTAGCATCTACGGGGACGACTGTGAATACAGTGGGCGCGCTGCTGTGCATGAGACACCCTATTGAGCAGGACTTGCTTATCAGTGGGCTATGTAGCTCAGTGGAGTCTGCTCCTTGAGTTGTGTTGCTTATGGATTAAAGAGTTGTAAGCTGGTATTGTATGAACACTGCCCCACTGGGTACGCTGCTCTTGGGTCTCTAGGAGTGTAAAGTCAGCCACTGACTAGGGCCACCCAGCAGATTCTACAGAGAAATCTGCAGAATCTCCTCTTTGTATTGGGTTTGGAAGGGCACGCAAGGTCCCAGCTGGTGGGGGGGTTTTGGGGAAGTGGGGTGTGTGAAGCAAGGAGGCAAGTGCTGGAGCCAGGTCTTTGGCTTTATAGATAGTTTGGGACTTCCTGACCCAACTGCCATACTTGTTTGACAGATTTAGCCTCAGCAATGACAGGCCATTCGTATACAAAGCTGCACACACAGCTTGGTGGGTATCTTATAAAGTGGCTTTGGTGTGGTCTCAGGAAACACCAGGGCGAAGCAAACAGAAATGGCTGCAGTCCATCCTGGTACCCAGTAATGTCCCAGCTTAGGTGTAATGAACTGCTTGACCCACCTCCATCTGGTAGAAAGCCGCCCTCAAGATCCATCCCCGATCCAGTCCAATTTCTCTTCTAATTTCTGGGTCCCCCGCCTGGCCCCCCTTCCGAGGTTTGTCCAGCAGTGTAATCAGAGGAAGCGGGGAGCTTTGTAAATTCAGTTTGAGGTGCTGGCATTGTAAGAGAGGCTACTGGGGTCACCTGCAGCCTCTGTGTCACGAGACCTACCCCAATATGCACTGGTTTTTTTACAGCCCGTATTCTTACTGCCAGTAGGGTCTTCTCCCCAGCTCTGGGACCCTGGCTGGGCATCATCGTGGATTGGGACCCCTTGTTCCTTCCAGGTGCCTCTGCAGAGACGACCTCGCTCCAATTAAAAAAGTGGCCCCACATGGGTACAGGACCTGCACCTCTGTGCCCCGCACCTCCTACCAGTCTCCGTGTGCTTGTCTTACTTTACTTCTCTAGTCATAACACTTTCCTTTCGCCAGCATTTCCAAGGTTTCTGGCTGATGGGTTGTTCTGTATTTTTAGTTTTAATTTTTTGATGGGGTTTGGAGGCAGCGATACAGGCTTGGGTGAGAGCCAGGATACCGCGCATCTTGAATGTCCTCTTCCGTACTTTTCTGAAGTTTCCATTCCTGTATTCATCTTTTAATCTTCACCCGAAGAGGAGAATATTTTTCCACTGATTTTTTTTTCTTCGGGAAGAGAGGAGAGACGAGAGAAAGAGAGAGAGAGAAACTATCCATTTAGGTTGCCCCCCTCATGTGCTTGCCACTAAAGGGGGATCAGCCCTGAAATCCACGTCCCTGCAACTTTAATAGGAATCGAACCCGTGACCCTTCAGTGTACAGCAGGCACTCTCAGCACTGACGACATCGGCCAGGTTCTATTTATTCTTAAATTATTTATTTTTAAAAAATATTTTTTATTGATTTCAGAGAGTAAGAGAAGTGAGAGAGACATAGAAAAATGATAGAAAAGACAGTCATTGAACAGCTACCTCCTGTATGCCCTCCCACATGGGCGGGGAGTGAACCCAAAACCTGTGCATGTTCCCTGACAAGGAATGGAATTGTAATGTCCTAGGTTATGGGCCTATGCCAATCACTGACCTGTACTGGGGCCGCCTTTATTTATTGATTTAGAGACAGGAAGTAGACAGAGAAAGAGAGGAAAACATTGATGTGCTGTTCTACCCATCAATGATTCATTGATCCCTCCCCTACAAGTGCCCTATGGGGTGAACCCACAACTATGGTTCATCGGGACCACATACTCAACAACTGAGCCCCTGGACATGGCTCTGAATCTGTTTAAAATTCAGAAGCTCAATAGATATTGTCAAATTCTCTATGGATAGGTCATTTTCATTTCCTAACATTAACAACTCTTATGAAGTTTTGTGGATCATAATGTCAGGTGCATTGGTCTTAACAGTCATTTTCATTTTTTCTTTCATTGAAGCTTGTTTTTTGTTTTTTTTTTGCTTTAAGTCAAGCTCCAGGTTTGCCAACTTTTGTTGTTTTTTTAAAAAATACCCATCAGGTATCCTTTTATTTATCTTATCTCCCTTTTGTTGATGCTTGTTTCAAATATTTGTTTGTTTCCTTCCTTGCAAACATGGGTTTACATTCTTGTTGTGTTTTCTCGATTCCTGAGATGGTATGGATATGTTTTTTGAGGTCTGTTTTCATAAGCAATTAACCCTATGAAAAGTCCTCTTATAATGGCATTTTCTGAATTTTTTGTAAATGAATTTTGGTAAGTGGTCTTTGTTAATTTACTTTGACTCTAAACTTTTTTGAGTTTAATTTGTGTTTTGGGTACTTGAAAATACATATATATATACTATATATAATATATATATATATACACATTATTGGATTTCAGAGAGGAAGTCAGAGTGAGAGAGAGATAGAAAAATCAATGATGATAGAAAATCATGGATTGGCTCCTACTTTTCCTGCAAGTGCCCGCCTCCCCCTACCACCCCCCACCCCGGGATCGCGTCCACAACCTGGGCATGTGCCCTTGACTGGGAAAGAACCTGGGACCTTTAGTTTGCAGACTGAAGCTCTATCCACTGAGACCAAACCGCTATTTGGCACCTTGAAGTTCTTATTTTCTTTGTTAATATGGTTTCAGATAAAGAGGGAGAGGAAGAGAGAGAGAGAGAGAAGGAGGGAACCATCAGTTTGAGGGGAAAACATCAATCAGCCCTTCTGCACACAAACAACTGAAATGGGAAACCCGCATACTGATATGTGCCTCGCCTGGAAATTTACTCCTAGTCGCTTTTGTTATACAGGACTGATGCTCCAACAACGAGCAATACTGGCCAAGGCAACTGTGGCTTTAAAACACCTATGATCTCCAGTATTATTTGAAGAAGCCACTATGGCCAATGATATGCAGGAAGCGCAGAGGCTGCTGGAGGACCCTTGTTTTTGACTGTGGGTGTCTTCACTATGTTTGTTCACCCAATCTTTCCAGTCATCCTTTCAGTACAGTTCTCCTTTAATTGTGTCTGAATACTGTTATGTCTCCATGGTACCCTGATTCCCATGTTCCTGTGGGCTTTCTTTGTTCATGCATAGCTGTCTTCTTACACTGGGATGGGGGGAGATGCTCATATTTCTGCTCCTGCCAATTTTCCTGATTCACTCACATAGGTCATTTGCCTGCGTGATCTCATTTGTCCTTTGTTGTTCTACCACAGCGTTGATCATCCATCTTTCCTGTTTTTCTTTGAAGATTCGCATAATATATCCCATGAAATGGCTTCAAATGGCTTTAAGGGGAAGAATCTTTTGTGCATCACAGAAAAATGTGACTTTATGAATGACACATGGACCCACAGGAGTCTTGCCTTGTTGAAAGGTCCGTTGGGGAATCTTTCACGCCTACCTTTGTTACATACCATAACTAGAAACTCATTTTATTCAACAGTGTTTTTACTGTTGCCCAGTCCTTACCCATGGTCCTTACCCTTGTTTTGGTTATAATTCCAAACTTTGCCAACGACACAGGTGAATAGTAAAGACATTTCTACTCCGATTTCCAGCCCACTGATAAAAATAACCTCTCTGACTTTGCACCTTTGCCTCTTTCAACAGGTCCTCTCTTTACTGCAACCACCGTTGGACCATGCCTGCACAACATTGGAGTGCACAAGTAATATTATATAACGTTTGAACCTCGTGTGCTCTAAATACAATTAATGTTTATTGGTGATGAGCACCTTCAAAAGAATCTATACGACTCACAATGGCCACAGTAAGGTCCTCAAAAAAGCCTTTGTGCAGAACAATGAGTAGAGAATTCTTCTCCTCTTTGTATCCCATCTGTGCTTCTGTCCTCCAGTGGAGATATTTTAATTGTTGACTGACCACGTTATGTACTTTAAGAGCGATTTCCTCAGAGTCTACTTCAACTTGTCTAGAAAATCTCTCTAGTCATAACTGATAAATATTTATGGTAAAGATACTGTTGATTTCATAACACAACATGAACTTCCCAGATTTTCCCATTTTGTTTCAGGTTGCAGCTGTGAGCAGAGAAAGTGAGACCCCGACTGACAGAAGGTATCTGTAAGAGTGTCACAGGCAAGAATCCCAAAGTAGCCTTGTCTTCCCAGAAGAGCCCCCCTGTGAGAGTTGTGGCTCGTCTTGAGAAGACATATTCAATTGACTGATCTGCAGAGAGACACAACACGAAACAATACTTTGAGGTGTGGCACCATAGTCAAAACCATTTTACTGCTGTGTAAAAATTCACCAACAGCACGTGAGGACACTTCAATACAGGTGTGGACAGGATCTCATTTGCAAACAGCTGCAATTTTCAATGTATCACAGAAACATTTCACATGTGGGGAGGTTGGGCATTGTGTTCTTTAACTGGTCAGGACATCTCCACCTAAAGGGTACTCAGACCAGGACCAGTCCAACTGGATATTTAGACGTGTGGGATGACGTTTCAAAGCGAAAAAATGATACACTAGAAAAGAATGTAAGGAAGACATAAGTTATTTACCCACATGATATTTTGTGGAAAAAGGTGTTATGTTGGAAGTCAGTGTTTTGATAGCTGTGAATGTGGGAAAACTTTACAAATATTCTACTTTTTCATAACACAGCAGGTCACAATGGATGAAAGCCTTCTCAGTGTAGTGAATTTGGGAAAGCTTTTAGCAGTAGTAACACCTGGAAATCACAAGCTTTGCACCTGGAGAAAGGCCTTATGAAGGTCAGTGAATGTGGAAAAACTTTTACCGTAGCAGTGTCCTCCATTATGAGCATAGAGTTTCAACACAGGAGAAATCTCCTGAGTACAATGATGGGGAATATCTTTACATAACAGTAATTCATCATTGTCATCGGAGAGTTCACACTGTAAAAAGCTTAATAAATGTAGTGAATGTGGAAAGCTTACATCACTAGCAGTCATCTTTATTTCATCAGAGACTTCAAACAGGCGAAAGCACTTATCAATGCAGTGAATGTGGAAAATGTTTTACCTCTAAACGCATCCTTCATCAACATCAGAGATTCATATGGGAGAAAAGCCGTTATAAATGTAGTGAATGTGGGAAAGCTTACAGCACTAGCAGTAATTTTGTCATCAACAGAGTTCATATGGGAGAAAAGCCTTATAAATTAGTGAATGGGTGAAATCTTTTACCAGAATACTACCTTCGTAGTCATCAGAAGTTCATACAGGAGAGAAGCCTTATAAATGCAGTGAATGTGGAAAATTTTTACTCAGAGCACTACCCTACATTATCAACATAGAGAAATCACACTGGAGAAAAACCTTTAACAATGCAGTGAATGTGGGGAAATCCTTACCCTATCGCATGCCCTTCATATCCATCACACACTTCATAAAGGGAAACCGCCTTATAAATTCAGTTAATGTGGAAAATCTTTTAAAGGGTGCAATGCACTCCCAATATCATAGAGAGTTCACAAAGGAGAAAGCCTTAATCCTGCTAGTGAATTGGAAAGTTTTACATTAGCAGTGGTCTCCAATATATCATAGAGTTCACACTGTAGAAAAGACTTATCAATTCAGTGATGTTGGCAATCTTTTACCCATGTGCACTGCCCCTTCCGTAACATCAGAGACTTCATACAGGGGAAAACATGGAGACAAAGGCTGTCTTTAGGTCCAGGGATGTGGCTTTTTTGGGTTTGGGTTGAAGTCTTCATTTGTTTTGTTACATTTTCTGTCATTGAGATGAGATGCTCACCAAGAGGGCAATAAGTAGGGATTAGAATATAGAGTTACCAAACCTGTTCTTCCCATGAAAGCTGACTTTAATTGTTTTTCCTCTTGACCATTGATAAAAACTGCAATGAGTAAAATTGTAAAAACATGTTTTATGACTATAGTGTTTTTCATAAATCTGAACGTGTGCAATGGAAACTGAAGTCCATCATTACAAATATCATAATGATGACCAAAACTGTCTGTCGTAAAATGGTTCATGACCTCTTTAATCTGTCCCTGTTCTTCACAATATCTAGTTCCATGGTTTACATTCCATTTTGTCAAGAAACTTTATTTTTCTAAGTAATTATTGTGCTTTAATTTATGTTTCAGAAATTCTTGGAGATTTAGTTACATGTTAATAATGCATCTTTATGGTGTGTTTGATGACAAATAGATGATACCTTAATCAATCTAAGTAGTTAAAAAATAATGGCATCATTTTTTTCTGATAGATATTCTTTTTCAAAAATATATATATGCCATATGTATTATTGATTGTACAGAGCGGAGTGATGTGTATGAGAGTTACAAACATCAATCAGCAGTCTCCTGCACAACCTCTACTTGCATTTCCCTACAACAAGCTACATGCCCTTGACCAAATTGACCTGGTACACTTTATGTCTGCAGACAGTCTCGGTATCCACTGAGCCAACCCAGTAAGGGCTCTGACCATATTATTATCATGATATATCACCGTCAATGTGACCATTTAATAAAATTTGGTATTACCTCCAAAAGGTGGCACAAATTATTCTGGTGACGTAATTCCTTGTCCTACCAAATAATAGACAAACATTGTAAATTGAACATACCTTACTATGCCCATAGCCAATCAGAGTGAGTATGCCAAATTGAAAGGCAAGGCACAGGCACATGTCAAGTCAAAGGCAAGGCCAGGCCAACGCAAGGCCAACGCCAAGGCCAATGGCAATGGCCAAGGCAAAGAACAAAGCAAAGGCTTATCCTTGGCCGATAGCCAATACTCTAACCTAACACCAGCACTAACCTCGATGACGTCATCACTCCCAGCAGGCCCCCAGCCAAATCATTATCACCTGGGATGACTAGAGCTGTCCCACGTGGCCCCTCCCCCTTTGAATCATCACTTCTGGTTTCATGGCCAAACCAGGCTTCTTTCCAAAAACGACAACACATTGTCCCTGAATTAATAAATGTAACCCGTGAACTAACTCGGTTCTATTTTCTTGAACATGATTCCTTTGTCATGAAAAAAATGTGTTACAGATATTAAGCCCTTTGTTCACGAATTCCAGTTCTGAAACATTTTTCTTAGATATTAACTTGGTTAACATTGTGAATTTCCCGAGTTGGAGTCACTTTACTTCCAGTAACTCTAGCTCCTTCATTGGGAAACCAATTTTGTTCTACAACGTTTTTGTTCAAATACACCAGCACTTTAACCATTATTACCAACTTGAAAGTCAATCCTACCTTTCACAGCGCTTTGGTTTCAAATTCTCAGTATTTTCCAACATTCAGTACAGATGTTCCGGTTCTAAATTCGTATTCCACGAGTTCTAGATACACTCTACACAATGCCCCTCGTCTGCTGTTTTGAGCTCAGAGGTTTTCATTTTACACGGGTTTCAAACCGTCTTTTAAAAGCACATTAAAACACCTCTTGGAACACTAGCCTAACGAACATTTTGATTTCATAGTTTCCCAACACTTCCAACTATTCTATAGCACTAGGAAAATGAAGTTTTCAGTGTTTTCACCAACTCCTTTCACGAAAACGCAATCCTATTGATGGAAAAATAAATAGAAACGGTGTCACACTCAGTTTCTACAGCTGTTTGAAAAATATTTCGCAGTGACAAAATTGTGCGTTCAGATATTCATGTGTATTGGAATATGTATTCGGAGAAGGTCAAGGCACATTTCTAAATATGTCCCCTAGTCCGGAGATTAAAATCTGCAGTGCACACTCTATTTGTCCAGTAATGAAGCTCCTTCATTTAATACAATATAAACTCCACCGTGACCCGTAACCCAGTCTCTAACCCTTCTATCTAAACCCTAACCCTACCCTTAACCATGAGCCTGAACCCTAGCTAGCCCGAACTCTTATCCTAACCCTAAACCCTTAGCCGAATTCCATATTGTTGATCGTAACAGCTAGGAACAAGCGTTTTTTTTAATTTTAAAATTCACTTCCTACCAGGTCACTTTACAAATCTTTATCAAATTATTAAAACTTGTTAACCAATCGTGGCACTACTTGAGTGGTGAGGGGTGTGTCGTAGTAGATGTAGGGCGCTGACCACCAATACTAACAGCGACCAGGGAAGCAATGTCCTGGATTCATGAATGTAACCTGTAGCAGATCAAAGCCTATATTTCTGTGGATGTCAAATTCTCAGGTATGAACAATGGGTTACAGATATTAGGTGTACCGGTGCTAAAACGTATTCCAGTGTTTCCAAGCACTTTTCTTAGATATTAAAACTAGGTTTTCATTGGAATTTTGCCGAGTTGGATTGCTGTATTCCAGAGCCTAAGGCTACTTCATTGAGAATTTCCCAATTGGTTAAACAGCGCTTTTTGTACACGGGCAAGGTGTTGAACCGATATTGCGGGTAGTTCAAAGTCGATCCTACATTTCACAACGCTTTGGAAACAAATTTCAGGCATTTCAAAATAAAAGAGAGCGTGTCACATTTGTAAAACTTATTACACTTAGAACCAGAGCCACTCTGACACCCTAACGACATTTAAGATGTCATGAGCTCTCAGAGTTTTACATGTTAAACAATCCTGTCATATCCGGCATTACTATAATGCACATGTAGAACAATGTATGTTTTCCAGTGCTAACTGACACATTTTCATTTCACATTGTTCTCCATCTTTCATTTAATCATCTACCAACTCCTATTCCAAATGAATGTTTCAGCCCAACACTCAAATCAAGAAACCCGAAAACGATCCACACCTTTTGTGGGGAACAATAAATGTTAACAAAGTTGTCACACTCGGGTTCTCAAGCTGTTTGAACAAGATTTTCGCCAGTGACCAAAATTTTGTGCATGTTTCAGGTTCAGATATTCAGTGTATTGGAATATGTATTCTTTCTAGTGTGTCAAAGCACATTTTCTAAATATTTCCTTTAGTCTCTGGGTGTTGTAAATTCCTGAGTGCTACAACACTCCCTATTTGTCCAGTGATTGCGAGTCAATTCATTGTGAAATACGACGAACATTGATACACGCGTTGACCCTAACCCTGTCCCTATCCCTATAAGCCATAACCCTAAAACTAGTCTCCTAACCTGAGCATGTAACCTACCTAGCCGAACCCCTATATCGCTAACCCTAACCCTAGCCAAAACCCCAATTCTCTCTACCCCTAAGACCAGAAACTAACTTCTGATGACATCATCTCACTCCTAGCAGGTCCCATGGCCAAATCATATTATTGGGTTTACAATGGGCTTGACCTTCGTTGGACATCACCTTGTGACGTCCTACTCGTCGGGTCTTAATGCCCTAAGCGAGCCTTCTATTCAAAAGGACGCAATCTTTGTCCACTGACTTCATGAATGTTTAAACCTGTAGCAAACTCCGGGTTCTATATTCTTTTTGCAACACGATTTCCATGTCATTGAAACAATGACGTTACAGATATTAAGGGCCTTTAATCATCGTATTCTAGAGTTAGAAGCCACTTTCTTAGATATTTAAATAAGTTATACAATGTGATTTTTCGCAGTTAGTGTTCACTTCGTTTTCCAGAGCCTCAAGTCAATTCAATTGTGAATACCAATTGGTTAATAAGGGTGGGGGTGGGGGGGATTGGAGTTTTTTCTCAAATTGATCCTTAGCACTTTAACAATTTTACCACTGAGAAGTCTATCATCATTTCACAGCGCAACTACTGGATACATTATTACAAGTATATATCAACTTTTCAGATAGGGATGATTGAGAGTATTTAAAACGTTATACCATTTAGAGTTCTAGAGACACGTCTGGCACATCCCAAGGTCTGTTGTTATTGAATCTCTGTGAGTTTTAACTTTAACACGGTGTGACATTCAGCTTTATAAAGGACAATAAAAATACTTTGGAAACATAACTTAGCTTTCTAACTCATTTTCATATTTCTTGTGTTCACTCAAGCTACTCTTTATATACTCATTCTCTATTAGCTCTAGGTGAAATGAAATTTCATTGTAATTCCCTCAAAGCTCTTTATTCTCGGATATAAAAAAAAATCCCCCTAACTCCGTTTTGACGGGGAAAACAAAAAAGTAAAGAGTCTAAACTATGGTTCTCACGATGATTGGCAAAAGATATTCCCAGTGATCCAAATTGTATGACTGTCTCAGATATCAGTCTATTGCGAACATGTATTCTTGTGTACTGAAAAAATTGTATACTATGGTAGTCAGAGCGTTGTGAATTAACTGTGCTACGTCTCACTTGCTACAAGCTTGTGGTTCCGTAGCAAAAATTCCAATTTCGTGAATTCAAAGTTACATCACGTGACACTCATCCCTGTCCCTAAATACATTACCTAACGCTAATACTAAATTATCATGCGACCAGAAAACTAGCTAGCCCAAAACACCTTATCCTAACGAAATAATTCTAGCATCGAACCCCAATTTTCTAATTCTAACTAAAACTCTAACCCTCAACTGACATCCCCCATCCAAGCTATAATCCTGGCTTAACAACCTACCAATAACTATAAATTTCTAAAAAACTCTGGGATCCCCACTTAATCCACAATGGCCCAAGCCCTTGATTCTACGTAATCACTATACCAACTAACTGACTCTAACCAACTTGACTTCTCTTCAAAAAAGCGCCAACACAATCGCATAGTCTCTGAATTATAAATGTATTAGTATAACGGAATCGAGCGCTTCTATGTTCTTTGAACCCAACGAATTTCACATGTCCTTGATAATAATGCGTTACATTTTTTAAGGGGGATTTTATATGACGTATGTCCTTAGATGTTTGAAGCACTTTCCTTAGAATATTAGATCTAGGGGTTTATTACGATTGTGAATGTCTTCCCGAGTTAGACTCATCTTACTTCCTGCGCTCAAGCTCCTCTCATTTTTTCTTGGCTTGCAATTCCAAATTGGCTTAGTTAACAGCGTTTTTTAATAAAATATACAGCACTTTAACCTGTTGCATTACAACTTGAAATGTCATCCGATACGACCTTTCACAGCGCTTTGATACAAATTCTCAGTATTTTCAAATTCATCAGTAAGATGTTCCGGTGCTAAAATCGTATTCCAAGGGCTTCAAGAGGCCACTTGACACATCCCGCTGGTCTGGTTGTTTTGAGCTCTGAAAGTTTTATTTTAACACTGGTTGTCATTCACCGGCCCCATTGATAAATGCAAATTTAACACACTACTTGGAACACTAGCATAACTGGCATTTTGATTTTTATATTGTTCTCAATCCTTTTCATACTGTAATCTAAATCTACACTCTAGGTAAAAATGAATTTTTTCAGTGTTTTCACCAACCTCATTTTCCGGTGAAGAACGCCAACTCCTGTTTGACGGGAAAATAATAAATGTTAACAGTGTCACACTCGGTTTTCTCAGCTGTCCTTGAACAAGATTTAGCCCCACAGTGTAATTTTTGTTGTTCAGTATTCAGTCTATTGGACAATATGTATTTTTCCGAGTGGGTTGAAGCACATTAACTAAATATCTTCCCTAGTCTGGTGTTGGTAAATTTCTGAGCTGTGCTACACTCCATTGGTGTCCATCGTGATTGAAGCATCATGCATATGTAAGATATACCCATAAGGTTCTAACCCGTGACCCTAAACCTGCTCTCTAACCTATACGTAATATCTTAGACCCTTAATACCTAGTTCCTGTAACTGAGCCTGAAACCCTAGCTAGTACCACCGAACCAAACTTTATCGCTAAACCCTAACGCCAAAGTCCGAACCCCAATGCTCTAACCATAACACCAGAAAGTAAACTCTCTCGCCTCACAATCATCTCTACTCATTGTCAGAGATCCCCCTGGCCATATCATTTCCACCTTGGGATTCACGAGGTGGGGGGTGGGACCCCATCTTTTGTCCCCCTAGGTTGGCTTTACCCCTGTGGAGTGTCACTGTATCGATCATATATGAGAATCAATACGTAACCAGGCCTTGGATCAGAAACCGACAACATCATTGTCACCTGAATTATAAATGTAACCAGGAGCCCACAACTATCGCGTATCTATGTACTTGTGTTGTTCTGAAACACGGAGTCTCCCATGTTCTTATGATAAAATGCGTTACAGATCGTAAGGCCTTTTTTTGGACGGATATTACTCCTATTGGTTGCAGGCACTTTCTTAGATTATTAACCGTCGGTTATCATTAGTGACATGTTGGCCGAGTTTGGAGGTCACTTTCTTCCCTGCTGCCTCAGGCTTAACTCATTCGTGAATTCCAATTTGTGCGTTAAACAGCGTTTTTTAGTGTAATTTTACCAGCTCTTACACCGTTATTACCACTTGAAAGTCCTATCCGACCCTTTCCTCCTTCATGCAGCGCTTTGATATACAAAGTATCGATATTTCACAAATTCAGCTAGAGATGAGTAGAGATGTGCCGAGTGATAAAACGTCTAATTAATATAGAGTGCAAAGAGCCACTCGTGGACACACCTGCATGGTCTGTTGTTTTGAGTCTGATGCTCACGTTTTTATGTTAACAACGGGCTGGTGTCATACCCTGCAATGATAATATAGCACATTAAAACCTACTTGGAACTCAGCCTAACTGACTTTTGATTTGCTTATTGTTATCAATACTTTCATACATGATTCTACCAGGCTCTGGAGAAAATGAATTTTTCAGTGTTTTCACCAACTCCTTTTCACGAAAAAGCCACTCCT